>VDFB02087917.1:0-43675 GCA_007258455.2 Sequoia sempervirens | reverse complement strand
ATACATGAAATGAAAAATATTCTTCTTTACACATTTTCACTTCTCTTAACTAACACATTGTGCAAGAATGTTGTAATATACACCCAATTTTACCCTTTATTTTTTGAGTGAGATTGATAATGTAAATAATACAAATCACACAAAAATAATTGTAGCAACACTCATAACAATTTAACACATGAATTACTAAATCAATACAAATCTAAAATTTCATTACAAATCAATACAAAGATTCACATCAAATACCCAAATAATTATTTTATTAAAAAATAAAATTCTACATGCCCATAAAGGTTGTTCATGAGTAGATCTAATAAACACTTCTACAACAAGAAACAAAGCTTCAACTGAAGCCACAAAAGATAATTAATATATTTAATAAATTTGATAGGTATGTGTTGCAGATCTTGGCACCCCCTTTTGAAGTGAAATAGGAAAGAAACCCAAGGCATTCATCTCTAGTAATTCCCATGCCCTTACTAGTTGTAGTACTACCCCTTTGGTGATTGGAAACTCCTTTATTAGTCCTCAAATATCTTCTTAGACCTCAAATATGCACTCCTACACCCTCCCTCAAAGCCTTTTAAAATGATTTTTAATTGATATTTTTTACCTTAACAAATCTAGAAACTCATTGGAGAGGTACGACATGTCCCTAAATGGTATAGCTAGACTAATGGAGGCTCAAACTATATTTTTTTCAAAACTCCAAAATTATTATTTTTCTTTCACCTTTATCTCAAAAAATGGTTCATTCAATGTTGGTAAAAGACTAGATAAATCTCATTCAAAGCTCTTGTACAATCTCTCACTAGAATTACCTGTTAAAATACACCAAGAATGATCTTTCACAATCAAAGTGGATGATCCCTGTAAGGGCTTTCATCCTTACAAAAGAGTTGGTTCAACTTGTGTGTTTTCTTCAAAATATTTTCCAAGAATGAGTTTCAAATGAGCTCACAAAGATCATTTTATATTTTTCTTCAAAACCCACACCCCTCTTGGAGAAATTAAAAAATATATTTAAATTTAAATTCCCCTTATGTCTCCCACTTGGAAATCCCATTTAATGAGGCTAAAATATTTACCTTTTTAAAACTCTTTCTTATGTCTCCTCAAAAAATCACCTTTAAAAATATTAAAATACCGTAAAGTTAAATAGATAATTTAACTTTATAATATTAACGTTATTTTAAAATAAGTCTCCACGCCATAAAAAATCATGAAATAAACACTAGATACCATAACTAAGAATCCCAAGGGAAGATCAACATGAAAATACGAATTCAACACTAAGGAGGTGACTTACTAAAAATATTAAGTATTGGACCAAATTCCTAAAAATGCTTCGAAGAGTGTCAGAAAACTGAGTCCCCTAACCAACCATATTAGGTTGTGAAAACTTGAGGAATAGGCTAATCCTAATAATCATTGACATAGCTTAGGAAGGGGACATTGTAGTCCTCCCTTCCCACAATTTCCTTACCCTAAGCAATTGCAACTCTATGTTGTAGTATTTATTCACTCTCCCATGTTGCATCCTCAACTGGTACATTCTTCCACTTAACCAAATATTCTTTAACTGACACTTCCATATAGTATGCTCTCTGACATCAATGATCACCTCAGGAATCAAAATCAACTCCCCCTCCTCATCCAATGGTATCAATTCCAAGGAAGGAACCACATTGTGACCTAGTGCCTTTTTTAGGTGAGACACATGAAATACATTATGTACTCTACTATTAGTTGGAAAATCCAACTCATAAGCCACTTCTCCAATCTACTTGGAAACTCTAAAAGGCTCATAGAACTATGGCTTAAGATTCTTTGATCCACTTTTCCTAAGTGTGGACTATTTATAGGGCTATAATCTTAAATAGACCATTTCACCCACCTCAAAACTAAGCTTTGTATGATGTTGATTAGCATACATCTACTAATTTTGGGCCTGTTGTAAATTTTCCTTCAGAGATTTCATTATATCTTATATTTCTTCTAACAAATCCCTATCCTTAGGTACCTTATGAAAGGAATTCAGGTGAGCATAAGTAGCTTCCTACACTAACCTAAGTAGGGGAGAGTTACAAAAAAAAATTCTAACACCTTAAACAATTACAACTACAAATAGATGAATAGTCAAAATACATAAAACAGTTAAGACATGCAAACCATAATATAGTTATTACATGGGAAAAACCTTACGATAAAAAAACCACACTCCAAACACATAGATCAACTTGTATTATTAGCAACAACAACAGTTACAAGCAATCTCAAAGCAGTACTTAGTAGTCTTCACACTATGATAGAATTTTAGAGCAATTTTGACAATATAAAACCATGTCACCAATCTTCAACCTATCACCATAAAAATTCTATAACTCAACACCAATTTATAGATGTGCAAGATGAGCATCCAAAACTACCATGTGTCACCTCCATAATCATTGCATGCATGCAACAAAATATGGAGAACATGCAAGGCATCCAACTTCACCCATTTATGCAATTATCATAAATGCTCAACATGCAAACCATTTGTCATAAATTACTATACAACAAAATTATTCCTCTCAACATGTAGGGCATGAGACTTCATACAAGAGTTTCTCCTCAACATGTAAGGTTTCTATAGAATGCAATTACTAACTAGTCCTGATAAGGTAGTTGTCATAGTTGACTCTTACAACTATCATAGAATGTCATGTAAAGTTATCATAGTTTTCCATAGTGAATTCAACATAGAAACTTATGACAAATGCCATCAATCTATCCTAGAATATAGATCCTCCAAAGCAGATGGCTACCTCCACAAAATTAGCTTACATATTTTCATGTCACCTTTCATGTAGGATACCACATCACTGGTGGGTCCCATAAAGCAAACATATGTTGAGAAAATGTGCCTCAAACTCACTGGTATAACCCTGGTTCTGTCACAAATCAGCTCAGAATTGCATAAGTGTTACTTTCATGCTTGTACCGCTATACTGCTAGGTGATTGTGAGAGAGATGTGGTAGTGTGGTGTATACTGCCATCCTGCAGAAGCCTCCTAGTTGTCTAGCAATAGTGTGGTGTATACCGCCATCCTATGGAAGCCTCCTAGCTATCTAGCAGTAGTCTAGTGTATACCACCACCCCGCAGTGACACATTGTCAAGCATGATAGTTGTGTGGTAGACATACCATTGTACTGTGACTTTGAAGTGGACCATGGGTGAAAAATCACAGACTTGGTTGACTGCTAAGGTGTACACCAAACAGTGGAGGACATTGTTGACTTGGAGATGGTTGTTTGATGACTGGTAAGTTCGACAGTTACTCAATAGAGGAAACTAAACTAAATCATTTGTACAGAGAATGTTTTGATCATGGTTGTTGCTATACCTTGCAATGTATTGTAACTATTATGGGTTTGATGGTCAAATGATCAATGAGTGTTCTTCATCGTATGTTGTATATGCATTATAATAGTGAGACACAATGAAGTGTGATCAGAATTTTTTTTGTACAAGATTGATCAGGGAAATGTTGTTGCTATGAGATTGATTATCTGAAAGAAGAGTTTTTAACTTGTATGTAATTCAATTACAATAATACAAGAGATTTTTCTTTGGTGTGGTGGGTTTTTCTCCCATAAGGGTTTTTCCACGTAAATCTAGTGTTTAATTGTGTATTTGTTTATTTCACTATTCTGTTATTCCTAGCATGTACATCTTAATGAATTGTAATTGCAAAATTTAAAGACATGTCGGCATTCTTCTTTGAGGTTTGACATTAGGATAGTTTGTTCTGCACCTTAAGCTTTCCTTACAAGTGGTATCAAATCCTGGCTAGTTGTGTTATCCTTGTGGGTAGGTTGGGTTTTTTGCATCAATCCTATTCAGTGGGAGTTTTTGTAGAAATCTGGTAATCTCGATTGCATATTAAGATGACAAGCACATCAGGAAAGATTGAAATTGAGAAATTCAATGGTAGCAATTTTGAGTTGAGGAAACTCAAAATGGAAGACCTATTGGTGGATAGTGATCTTTGGCTTGTTGTGTCTAGAACAAAACCTTCTAGCATGAAGCAAGAAGATTGGGACTTCGCAGACAGAAAAGAAAAAGGGTTGATAAGACTTTGTTTGGCAGACTTTGTTCTCCTAAATGTTCACAAAGAGAAATCTGCATCTTCTTTGTGGAAGAAGTTTGGAGACATTTATTAGGGAAATTCCTTGGTGAATAAATTGTTCTTAAGGAATAAGTTATACTATTTGAAGATGGAGGAAGGGGCATTTGTGGCTAATTATCTGAATACATTTAACACGTTGATTGCTTAGTTAACATTTGTGAGTGTGAAAATTGATGACGAAGATCATTGTATGCTTTTATTGTTTTCTTTACCTGATTCTTGGGATCATTTAGTGATGGTGATTAGGAGCACAACAACCACTTTCAAGATCCAAATGTTAGATTAGGGTAAAAATTCCAAATCAACAACAACCACTTTCAAGATCCAAATGTTAGATTAGGAGCACAACAACCACTTTTAAAATGTTAGATCGAAAGAAAAAGGCAAGAAGAAGGATAAAAAGTCCAACTCAAAATCATAAGGGAGATCAAAGTCTCCTGTAAAAAAGTCCAAGGTGAATTTTTGGAACTGTGGGAAGCCTGGTCATGTTCGAAAGGATTAAAAAGAGGAGAAAAAGAAGAAGAAGAAGAAAAACTCTTCTAATAATGATTCTTCTTAGAGCAAAGCAGATGCCTTTATTGTAGCCTTGGAAACTCAAGCATCAGATGATGTCTGGTTGATTGACTTCAGAGCATCTTTTCACATGACATCTCATGGAGACTGGTTCAAAAATTATGAAAAATACGATGGTAGAAAGGTGTATTTAGCAAGTGATTCATCTATAGAAATTGTTGGTCGTGGAAGAGTCAGAATTCAGTTTCCCAATGGAAGAATTAAGAGAATTCATGGTGTAATGCATATACCAGGCCTGGCTCAGAATTTACTTTTTGTAAGTAAGCTAAATGATGTTGGAGTGCAATTCTCATTGTCAAGCAATGGTTGTAAAATGACTAGAGGCTCGATGGTGCTAGCTAGGGGTTCCTGAATAAGTACTTTGTATAAGATGGATGCACTTGTTGTTCAATGTAACAGTGTCTCTACAAAGTCATAGAAGGTTTTTTGTGTAGAGGAGACTAAAGTCCCTATAGGGGAAAATTCTTTGGAAGTTAAACTTCCAGCAGAGAAGATAATGCTCTAGAATCAAAGGCTCAGTCACATTGGTGAAAAAGGTTTAAAAGCCTTGAAAAATAAAAACCCAATTGAGGGGCTTAATGATTGTAATCTGGATTTTGAATTTTGTGAACACTGTATATATGATAAACATCATCGTGTTTCTTTTTACTCTAGTCCTTACAAATCTTCTAGTGTTCTAGATTATATTCACTCTAATGTTTTTGGTCCAGTAAATGTTCCTTCATTTGGTTTAAAGAGTTTAAGAACTTGGTAGAAAATTAGACTAGAAGAAAAATTAAATGCTTAAGGACAGATAACAGTGGTGAATCATGTTATGGAGATTTTGAAAGGTATTGCAAAGACCATGGAATTAAGAGGCATAAAACAACACCTTACACACCGCAGCAAAATGGAGTTGTTGAAAGGTTGAATAGGAAGTTGATGGAGAAGGCAAGAAGTATGCTAAGCAATGTTGGTCTGGAGAAGAATTTTAGGGTTGAGGTTGTGGCTACAACATGTTACTTGTTGAATCGGTCTCCTTCGTCAGCACTTGTTGACAAAACACCTATGGAAGTTTGGTCTGGTAAGAATCCCTCTCTAAGACATCTTTGTGTCTTTGGTTGCAAAGCATATGTTTATGTGCCAGATGAGAAGAGAACTAAATTGGAGAACAAAGTTGTTAAATGTATCTTCATTGGCTATGGCATTGGTGTGAAATGATACAAGCTTTGGAATCTCATGACTAAAAAGGTTGTATACAACAGAAGTGTAATCTTTAGAGAGCTAAAACTTTCTTCAGTGGATCTATAGTCAGGGATGAAAGAAAATAAAGAGGAAAATGATGTTGAAATACCTCTAACTTTAGAAAAGGAGGAACAAAACATTTATAGTGTACCTAAAACTAATGAGAGTTTGAGCAGCTCTGGGATTTTTGAAGAAGAACCACAACCTCATTCTCACCCTGTGAGGAGGTCTACATGTGAGAAGAAGCAACCTGATAGGTATGGATTCTCTATGTTAGATTCTACTTGTGCCTATGCTTTGATTACTAATACTGATAAGCCTAGGACTATAAAAGAGGAAACTGATATGTCTGATTCAAATTCCTGGTTGGAAGCCATGAATAAAGAAATGGCATCATTAAAGAAAAATGATACTTGGGATCTGGTTCCATTGCCTGAAGGTAGAAAGCATGTGGGCTGCAAATGGGTATTTAAAAAGAAAATTGGTCTAGATGCTTGTGTTGAAAAGTATAAAGCAAGGTTGGTTGCAAAGGGATAAATTCCCAGGTAGAGGGAATTGATTATGGGGAACTTTTTTATCCGGTAACAAATCTAACATCTATTAGATTTCTTTTGTTTCTTGTAGTAGCATATGACTTGGAGATTGAGCAAATGAATGTGAAGATAGCATTTCTTCATGGTGATCTTGAAGAATAAATTTATATGTCCCAGCCTAAGCACTTTGTGGAAAAAGGTAAAGAAAATCTAGTTTGCAAGTTAAAGAAATCTCTCTATGGTTTGAAATAGTTGCCTAGAATATGGTACCAGAAATTTGACACATTTGTTTTGTCACTGGGTTTTGTAATATCAAAATCAGATCATTGTGTGTACTTAAAAATTGAAAATGATCAAGTTCTTATTATTGCACTCTATGTTGATGATATGTTATTCATAGGGAATAGTAAGTCTATGATTTATGATCTAAAATCTCAGTTATCTACAAAGTTCAAAATGAATGATTTTGGTGCAACAAGGTATATTCTGGGAATGGAAATAACCAGGGATAGAAAGAGCAAAAAGCTTTGGCTTAGCCAGAGTAAGTATATTAACACTGTTCTGGAGAGATTTAGTATGACTGATTGCAAGCAACTAGTTATTCTAGTTTTGCAAGGAACGAAGCTATTTGTTGAAGATTGTCCAAAATCTCCTACTGAGATGCAGGACATGACTAGAGTTCCTTATGGAAGTGTAGTTGATAGTTTAATGTATGCAATGGTCTATACTAGGTTGTACATTGCCTAAGTAGTGGGAGTACTTAATTGGTTTATGGCTAATCCAAGAAGGTCACATTGGGATGTTGTAAAAAGAGTATTAAGATATTGAAGGGTACATCAGAGTATGCCTTATGTTATCAAGGTCACTCTACTAGATCTCAAAATTCAGTGAGCATTCATGGATATGTGGATTCTGATTGGGTAGGGGAAATTGATATTAGAAAGTCCATCAGTGGATATATTTTCATGATGAATGGTGGTGTAGTTAGTTGGATGAGCAAGTGGCAAGCTATAGTCACTTTATCCACTACATAGGTTGAGTACATGGAAGCAACTCACACCTATAAGGAAGCCATTTGGCTTAGGAGATTATGTGTTGATATTGTTTTTGATGTAGGGAAGATTATTATTTGTTGTGACAGTTAGAATGCCATTTTTTTGGCAAAAAATCCAACTTTCCATGCCAGGATGAAACATATGATATGCAGTACCACTTTGTACGTGATATGGTGGAGGATGGAAAGGTCTATTTGGAAAAGGTTGATACTTTGAAGAATGTTGCTACTGCATTGACAAAGCCAATGAGCACAAATAATTTCAAATGGTGTGCAAATTTGATGGGCCTTGGGGTCTATAATATTATGTGACTTCATGTATTCAAAAGGGTTCAATGAGTTCTTCATCAAGTGGGCCGATTTTTGAGAAAATGTGTCTCAAACTCGCTGGTATAACCCAGGTTCTATCACAAATCCGCTCAAAATTGCATAAGTGTTACTTTCATGCGTGTACCACTATATCGCTAGGTGATTGTGAGAGAGGTGTGGTAGTGTGGTGTATAATGCCATCTTGTGGAAGCCTCCTAGTTGTCTAGTAGTAGTGCATGTATACTGCCATCCTGAAAAAGCCTCCTAGTTGTCTAGCAGTAGTGGGTGTATACCGCCACCCCACAATGACACTTGGTCAAGCATGATAGTTGTGTAGGAATACCGATGTACCATGACTTTGAAGTGGACCATGGGTGAACGAGCACGAACTTGGTTGACTATTGAGGTTTACACCAAATAGTGTAGGACGTTGTGGACTTGGAGATGGTCATTCGATGACTAGTAAGTTTGACAATTGGTCAACAAAGGAAACTAAACTGAACCATTTGTATAAAGAACATTTTGATCATAAATGTTGCTATAGATTGTGGCGTACTATAACTATTATGGGATGGTGATATGATCGGTGAGTGTTCTTCATTGTATGTCATATATGCATTGTAATAGTGAGACACAACGAAGTGTGATCAAAATATTTTCTGTACAAGGTTGATCATGGAAATGTTGTTGCTATGAGATTGATTATCCAAAAGGAGAGTTTGTAACTTTTATGTAATTCAATTATTGTAATACAAGAGATTTTTCTTTGGTGTGGTGGGTTTTTTTCCTATAAGGTTTTTCCCACATAAATCTGGTGCTCAATTGTGTATGTGTTTATTTCACTAGTCTATTATTCCTGTCATGTACATCTTAATGAACTGTAATTATAAAATTTAAAGACATATTTGCATTCTTCTCTGAGGTTTGACATTAGGAGAGTTTGTTTCACACCTTAAGCTTTCCTTACAACATATTTTAGTAGGAAAATAAACATTAGGAAAATAAATATTAACACCTAATATGAAAAAAAATCTAATTAAAAGCTAAGACTCTGAGGTTGAGACACCCTAATCCCAACATTCTCCCACTTGTCCAAAAGCTATCAAGATTCATCTGAAATAAACTGCTCAAGGCCCCAAGGCCCATAGAAATGGAACACCACCTAAACTTCTTTATGCTCACTAGTCTTGTCAATGCATCTACAACATTCGCCAAAGTGTCAACCTTCTCTAAATTCACCTTTCTATCTTTTATCATATTGATCAAAAAAATGAAACTAAACATCAATGTGCTTTGTTTTGGCATGGAAAGTATGATTCTTTGCTAAGAAAATGGTACTCTGACTGTTGCAACAAATAGTAATCTATCATGCATCTAAACCAATATTAAAACACAATCTCTTTAGGAAAATTTATTTCTTACAAGCATGAGTATCTTCCATGTACTTTTGTTCTATCATGGAAAAATTGACTACATTTTATTGCTTACTTATCCAATTGATAGCACCACCAACATCATAAACACATAGCCACTAGTGGATCTTTTCTTTTCAATGTCACTTGCCCAATATGAATCCATATATCCATGAATCCTCATTGAATGTCGAGGTATAGAAGTATAACCATGAAAACATATGGAATACTTGAAAGTACCCCACAAGTACCTAATCACTCTCTTCATTGCATCCCAATGTACCCATCTAGGATTAGCCATAAACTAACTAAGGACTCTCTTTAATTGGGAAATGTATAGTCTTGTATAGACCATAGCATACATTAAACTAACAACAAAACTCACATATGGTACTCTGGTCATGTCCTCCATCTCAATAAGATATTTTGGATAATCTTACATAGAAATCTTTGTCCCTTGCATTACAAGAACAACTAATTGTCTACAATTTTTCATGTTGGATCTCTCCAACATTAAGATCACATAATTACGAGCTAGCCTAGCCAAAGCTTTCTTTTATCTCTATCACTTTTGATCTCCATTCCTAAAATATACCTAGCTACACCTAGATCTTTCATCTCAAACTATGCTAACAACTGAGACTTCAAATCTAAAATCATGCTTTTAACATTCTCATAACAACATATCATCTAAATATAAAACAATAACAATGAGATTGTGACCATTATCATATTTGTAATACATACAATGGCTAAATTTAGATCTCAAAAATCCCAATGACAACACATACATGTCAAACTTCTAGTACCACATTTTTGGAGATTGTTTCAAACCATACAAAGATTTTTTAGTTTACAAACTAGATTTTATTTACTTTAACCATGAAATTATCTAGATGTGACATATAAATCTCTTCCTCCAATTCATCATAAAATAATTTTGTATTTATATCCATTTGTTCCACTTCTAAATCATAGGTTGTTGTAAGTGATAACAGAAAGCAGATAGATGTCAACTTTGCAATAGGAGAGAATATCTTACCATAGTTAATTCCCTAAACCTGAGAATATCCCTTAGTGACCAACTATGCCTTATGCTTCTCAGCACTACCATCAGGACCACACTTCTTCTTGAACACCCAATTACAACCAATACGTTTACATCCAAAAACCAAGGTCACCAAATCCCAATTCTTATTTTTCTTCAATGCATCCATGCCTTTCATCTAGAGGAATCAACATCACTCATACCCACAGCCTCTCTAACAATCCTAGGCTCATTAGTGTTAGTAATCAAAGAGAAAATGAAACTAGAATCCAACAAGGAATAACCAAACCTTTCCAATTGTCACCTAACATTCATATACCTCCTCATTTTTTTAAGTTGAGGTTCTTCTTCTTTAGAATCTTCAGAGTTTCTTTGCTTGATCTCTCCTCATCATTAGGTCTAGTAAAATTATGTAGTTCACCTTTCATTAAATTATGTGGAATCTAAAGTACCTCCTTTTGTTTCTCCTCTTTGTTTGGCTACAACTCAATAATGGGATGTTTCCTCTATCTAAAAATTACACTTTTGTTACAAAGAACCTTCTAGGCCACTAGATCCCAAAGCTTGTACCCTTTCACACTGACACCATAGCTAATAAAGATGCATTTAACTACCTTATTTTTCAATTTATACCTCTTCTCAATCAAAACATGAGAATATTCTTTACAACCAAAAATTTTGGGATGTTAAATTGAAGGTTTAACTGAACCACGCCTCCATGGGTTTCTTATCAACAAGAGCCAATGTAGGAGATCTATTGATCAAATAACATGCAGTGGCTAAATTTTCAACCCAATCTAGTACCACTCATCATACTCTTAGTCCTCTCCATCAATGTCCTATTCCTCCTCTTTGCTACTCTATTTTATTGAGGGGGTGTATGGATTTGTCTTATGTCTCTCAATCTCGCGCTCTTTATAGAACTAGTTGAATTCTTCCAAACAAAACTCACTATCATTGTCATTCCTCAAACACTTAATCTTTCTACTAGTTTTATTTTCAAACAAGGCTTTAAACTCCTCAAACCACCTAAAGACTTCATATTTACTCTTGAGGAAATAAAGAAAGTCCAAGTATAATCATTTATGAAAGAAACAAAATATATAAATTTTTATATTAAAGGAACATTTACAAGACCAAACGCATCCACTTGAACATAGTCCAAAACCCTAGAAGACTTATGATAGCTAGATTAAAAAGAAACATGATGTTATTTTCCATACACACAATGTTTGTAAAAGTTGAACTTGAGATTGCAATCATCAAGGCCTTCAACAAGGCTCTTATTTTTAGGGCTCTAAGATCCTTTTCACTGATGTGACTAAGTCATTGGTTCCATAACATTGTCTTTTCTGCAAGAAGCTTCATTTCCAAGGAATGAGTACCCTTAGGTACCCAAAATGTATGACCATCAAATGTAGCTGTTATAGACTTCTTCTATGCACAATTTGATGGTAAGGATGAAGATTACAAATGTATCCTCTTTGGTGTATGAAAGGAACTATTGCATTGAACAGTGTATGCATCCATATTTTACAAGGTGCCAACTCAAAAACCATTAGCTAACACCATATATCCTCTCGTCATCTTGCATCCTCCACTCGAGAAAATAACTTGCATCCTTGAATCATTAAATTTACTCATAGAGAGTATGTTTTGTGCCAAGCTTGGGATATGCAAGGTACCATCAATCCCCTTTAGTCTTCCATCGAGGAATCTGATTTTGAATTTTCCAAAACCAACAATCTTCAAGTGAGATTCATCATCTAGATACACCTTCCCACCGTCATATTCTTCATGCTTCAGGACCCAAACTCTCTACAAGATCATGTGGAAAGAAGCACCTAATTCTATCAACCACACATATTCCAATGCATGGGTTGAAAAGGATGCAACAAATGCATTTGCATCATTTTGAGAGGATTTATCAAAGTTATAATTTGAGAAACTCTTTTTTCCTTTCTTCTTCTCTTCCTTGCACTCTTTGTGGAAACAACCAAATTTACCGCAATTCCAACACTTTGTCATGGACTTTCTAGGAGACTTAGATCTCCCCAAATATTTTGATTTTGAATTTGTGTCCTTCTTGCCTTTCTCTTTCATAAAGATGAATTCATTTTCTCTTCATAGATGTTCAATACCATAGAATCATCCAAGAAGATTCTTATCAAAACCTTGGCTTTCGGATCCATCAAATCCCAATCTATCTAGATTGTAATAATTAGTTTTGTACTAGGTATTGCAACCCATAGATCTTTTCCCATGAGCATATCCTCCATTTTTAGCTTCCATAAATTGAAGCTTCTATTGTTAAACTTCTCCATTTTTATTATGTTGGATGTGCTTGCCATCCTTTTCCTATGATAAGGTTGTAAAATTTTCTTTTACAAAATTCCCACAAAAACAAAGATTGTCTCAAAAAACCCTTCAAACCTAACAAAGTAATCAAGGTTGGTCAGGATCTAATACCAACTAAAAGGAAGTCAAGTGATGGGAAGAAGCTTCCTACATTGATCTAAGTAGGGGAGAGTTCAAAAAAATATTTTTAATACCTTAAATAATTATCTAGCTACAAACAAATGCACATTCAAAATACATAAAATAGATAAGCAATGCAAACCATAACATAGTGATTACATTGGAAAACTCTTACGATAAAAAACCCACACTATAAACACAAAGCTCAACTTGTATTATCAACAACAACAATAGTTACAATATAATATTAGAGCAATTCTCCGGAGTCTTCACAACGACAAAATTTTGAAGCAATTTTGGTAGCATAATACTATGTGAACGATCTTCAACTTGTCACCATAAAAAAATTCTAACTCAAGAACAATTTATAAAGGTGTAAGATGGGTGACAAGTTGAAGATGGAGAACATGCAAGATGTCTAACAATAATCATTGCATGCATGCAATAGAAGATGGAGAACATGCAAGATGTCTAACTTCACCTACTTATACAATTGTCATAAATGCTCAACATGCAAGCCATCAGTTATAAATTACTATGCAACAAAATCAGTCCTCTCAACATGCAGGTCATGAGACTTCATGTAAGAGATTCTCCTCAATATACAAGGTGCCTAAAACATGAAATTTATTGACAACTACCAATTACTCACTCTTCCTAATAAGCTAGTTCTCATAGTTGACTCTTACAGCTATCATATGATGTTATGGTAAGTTGTCATAGTGTGTCACAGTGCATGACATAGCAATTTATGACAAATTTCATCAATCTAGCCTAGAATATATGCCCTCCAAATTGGATGAATACCTCCACAAAAATATCTTATATCTTTTACATGTCACCTTCCATATAGGATGACATATCATCAGTGGGTCCCATAAAGTGATAACATATTTTGGCAGGAAAATAAACATTAGGAAATTAAATATTAACACCTAATAATTAAATAACATCAAATTAAATGTTAGGACTCTAAACTTGAGATACCTTAATCCCAACACCTTATTATCCCCAAAAAGAAGATCAACGAAGTTTAGAGCCTCATATCCAAGTTGAAATTCGGATAGGACCTTAAATGGGTTTTTAAAGTGGGTTGTTAGTCATTTTCCTTGGTTGGGATGCAAAATTAAACCCCCTAGGGTCTATACCTTGGTGGTAGGGGTCAATTGGGCATGCAATAGTGCCCTTAGGACATGATTTGACCCCTGAAAAGTCCTCATTATGGTGAGTGACGAGTTTTGAGGAGAGGATGGGATGGTATGATAGAGGGGTGGTACAAATACATGTGTTTCCTCTTTAATAAGAAAAGACTCTCATTGATGGAGGTAGGTACACTCCACACATCCCCACCTAAAGGTTTCAATTTGAAGCTTCTATATATTTTGGAAGGGAAGAATGAGTAGGGTGTTACCCACTTCTCCTATTGGAGAACTTGAATGGAGATGGTAGAAAGAATGAGGAGAGGAATCCACTTCTTAGAGAGATAGTGATCAAGATGGCTTGACTTGGAGAGAAAGAATGGATGCAAGAGTTCAGATCCTTCATCTAAAAGAGAGATAAGTTCCTCCTAATTCTACTTACCCTTGTTTATTGATTGTAAGAAGGTGACATAGTGTAGGGATTATGGTTGAAAATAGAGGTAGAGGACCTAGACATATGTAATTGGTGCTATGTTAGTTTTATCCATTTGTAAAGATGAGAAAAAACTCCATTTATCATCATGGAGCTTTAAGAATTCCTTGCTAGAGGGTATGGCTAGAGCCCACGAGGCTCCATGATGCCATTACAGTAGGGTGGAGAGCAAGCCTTATTCATTTGTGTGGATTTTTTGTATTCTCAAGTATTATGGTAATATTTAAAGTTATTACTTTATTGTTAAAAGGAAAATATGGAAAAGAGAAAGCCCTCATTTGTTGGCATGTAATGCTGGTAGATGTAGTTAAAAATTTTAAAAATTACACTTCTTGTTGTTTCTACTTAAAGTCTTGCAGATAAAATAAAAGAAATTTGATACTTATTTGTTATCAAAAAGATGGGATCCTGTATTTTATCTTTAAAGAAAATCATTGAGAAGTGTGTTTATAGTGGGAAAATGTGATGGTTCTCTATAAATTGGTTCATGTGAAAAATCTATTCAAGTTTATAAATAATAAGTGTAGTTGACTTTCTTTTAGTAGGGGTTGAAGCAAGATGGTAAAAGAATGTAAGTAATGACAAGGTTAAAATAATATCTTTCTTATGTTCTTAAGCAAATGATGTGTAAATAAAGTTGCAAGAAAGAAGGTTTCAATATAGAGCAAATAGATTATTTGAGTTGTTATTTTATCTTAATTGGTATATGGGGTTTTGAAGCAACAATATAGTTTTAAACCTACACGTTTAAATATTCTAAGAGTTGCTTCAAAATGTTAGACAATTAAGTATAAGATGATTAGATAGCCAGTGGACAATACTCCTTTTATGAAACTGCAAGAACATAAGCTTGTTACTACAAACTTATATATTTACCAGCACATTATATATATGAAACTATTAAATATATGTATATATGCTTATATATAAACTTCAAAAAAAAAAGGGGTTGGGCTCCCATATGGGGTGCGACTCCCTTAGTGGAGGTCACGGCCCATATGGGAGGGCCTGCACCCCCGTATGTGTGGTTCCCCCTCCATTAACATAGTGAACATGGAAATGAAAACTATGCTTTTAAGGTAACCAATGCTTAAATCTTCCTATCGCCATATATAGTAGCTTAAAGATTTAATTCCTTTTGTAGAGTGTAATGGTAATCATGACTCGAGTGCAAGGGTTTGCACTAAACCGATTGGTAATCACGAATCCTTAACCAGGGTCGGCTACTAATCTGAATGTAGGGAAAATATGCAAGCTTCTTTATTGATAGAAAATCCTCAGGCTTAATTACAATGAAAGATGGTGTTGGGGCCACTTGATATAAAACATCGAATAGGATTCAGTGGAACAACTACCCTTATCAACATAGACACTCTTCAGGATGTTGATGAACCTTTTACGTGACCTCTATTGATTGAACTACTGACTAGCTCTTGTTGTTTTGACTGTTGATGATTCTAGATATTGATGATACTGTTGATCTTTAAGGAGGTGCACCGCGTTCTCCTAATTGAGCTACAGGATGGCTTACCCTGTCCACAACCCAGGCCTCACTTCTTGAGACTAGGTTGACCTCAACGCAGTGCTTTGATTGCACTTTTTTGGAACTCTCTGCAATGGGAGCATTCACTGTAGTATGGACCTTTGCTTTGAGGGCTTGTTGGCGATTTTGATTGTGGGTGTAGTGTTTCAACTACTTCAAGGATGTATGCTCCCCTATATAAGCTATAAGTACGAATCCCAGCATGCGGTAGGGTGACACCGAGAAATGGGTGAATCCCCCAAAGTCTACCTTTTGTCATGTGCCTACAATGTAGATCCACTTAGCTTACCCTGCACTTAGGAAGTGTGTCTTGCCTTAGAGCTCACTGTGTTTGCAACCATGAATGAGTCCAATGTTGAACTACATCCCACACTCAAGTGGTCTAGCTCGAGACGGATGGCTGAGGCATCTAGCGTCCACACTGATGGTGTCCAACTTGGTGCGCACTAATTATGTACAACTTGGGAACTTGGGCTCTGACTCTTGAGTCCCTAGCGAACTTGCTAACATGGGATGTCAGCTTGGTTTGGGTCATGGGTTCAACTACCCAACATGCTCACCTTATTGGAACAAGGGTACGAGCTCCTAGCTTGAACTGCACTCAGTTGTGATGAGAAAGGAGCTTGTGCGACCCTGGGGTGAACTTGGCATTCCCCTTACACCCCGTATGTGTGGTGCCCCCTCCATTAACATAGTGAACTTGGAAATGCAAATTTTGCTTTTCAGGCAACCAATGCTCACATCTTCCTATCTCCATGTATAGCAGCTTAAAGATGTAATTTCTTTTGTAGAGTGTAAGGAAAGTGAAAAGGAAATAAAATACACTTCTTGTTGTTTCTATTTAAAGTCTTGCAAATAAAATAAAAGAAATTTGATACTCATTTGTTATCAAAAAGATGGGATCCTGTATTTTATCTTTAAAGAAAATCATTGAGAAGTGTGTTTATAGTGGGAAAATGTGATGGTTCTCTATAAATTAGTTCAAGTGAAAAATCTATTCAAGTTTATAAATAAGAAGTGTAGTTGACTTTCTTTTAGTAGGGGTTGAAGCGAGATGGTGAAAGAATGTAAGTAATGACAAGGTTAAAATAATATCTTCCTTATGTTCCTTAAGCAAATGATGTGTAAATAAAGTTGCAACAAAGAAGGTTTCAATATAGAGCAAATAGATTATTTGAGTTGTTATTTTATCTTAATTGGTATATGGGGTTCTGAAGCAACAATATAGTTTTAAACTTGCATGTTTAAGTCTTTTAAGAGTTGCTTCAAAATTTTAGACAATAAGTATAAGATGATTAGATAGCTAGTGGACAATAGTCCTTTTTATGAAACAGCAAGAACATAAGCTTGTTACTGCAAACTTATATATTTACTAGAACATTATATTTATGAAACTATTAAATATATGTATATATATGAGGGCTTATATATAAAATTCAACCAAAAAAAGAAGGGGTTGGGCTCCCATATGGGGTGTGACTCCCTTAGTGGAGGTCACAGCCCATATGGGAGGGCCTGCACCCCCATATGTGTGGTCCCCCCTCCATTAACATAGTGAACTTGGAAATGCAAACTGTGCTTTTAAGGTAACCAATGCCTACATCTTCCTATCGCCATGTATAGCAACTTAAAGATGTAATTTATTTTGCAGAGTGTAAGGAAAGTGAAAAAGAAATAAAATAAAAATAAATGGAGTTAAAGCCTTCAACTCTTTTATGAAATACAGCTTGCACAAATAAAACCAAACAATGTCGCATTTGCTAGTGTACTTTATGCTTGCAATCGTGCAGACATGGTCGATGAAGCCTGGTATTTGTTCAATTTTATAGATTAAGAATATCACATTAAGCCTGAGGGAAATCATTATGCAAGCATGGTTGATCTGCTTATCTGTGCAAGTCGCTCCAACAAGGTGAATGACTTGATCAAGAAGAAGCCAGTAGAAACTAATGCAAGTGCGCAGGGAGAAATCCTTGTTGCCTGTAGAGTCCCTGGAAACATGGAACTTGGAAGATTGGCTCAATGATCTCGACATCCCTTTGTTTCACTAATCAACCTAAAAAAAGAAAAAGAGACAAAATCATTAACGTTTGGGGAACTCCCTCTCCATGCTCACCTCTTTCAGAGTTAATGTCGTTGATTGAAGCTAGAGGTGAATAAGGAAATTAACTTGTTGTATAAATTATGTTGTTTTGTACTGGGGAAAGGGTGTGAATTGGTTTATGGAACCCAAAATAAATCTAATTATTCTTTCCTATCTTATTTTAATAGCCTTCAACTACCACTTTAGAGATAATAAAACCTTTATCCCAAGACTTCAACTTCTAATCCCTCCTCTCATGCCTCCACCTAACTATTGATTGGGTGCCATTCATGAGGTGATGAAGTGAATCTTTACCAGTAAAATCTTGTGCTACTTTCCATACAAACTTTTACCTTGCACTCAACTCTCTAAGTGCAATAAATGTTGGTTAATGAATGCACTAGTTGCACTATCTAATCTCTAATTAAATTGACTCTGAAAGTGTATACGAATAAACTTTTATCATTGTTGATACAAAAAAAATATATTATTAAAGAGGTCAGCATTATTTTCGGACGTCCTCATCCTCTACAAGGAAATTAAGATAGCTAACAGAATGTAGTGTCACCCATTCTATTAGAAATCATGTCAACGAGAGGAATTAAAACTATAGGTGAGATAATAATAATTGTACCCTTCATGTGCTGTAGCAGAAGACATAACCATTTTCAAACTTGGCAGAGTATGGTAGGAAGCCTTGACTTTCATAAAGATATTAATGCAGTTCTTCATTGCCAATAAATCTAGCCATTGTTCGTAATCGTCTTTTATTACTGGTTGATCTCAACTTTTCACTATACCAAGGATTAGGCTAATAAAAGAAAAATATAACCTTAATAATTATTCCAGGTTTAAATAATAATTTTATGCAACTCGTTAATTCGATCACTGTCATCACATCAAGGATTGTATCCCTTTAAAAAAAAAATTATTACTCGGATGAATTAAATAATAGTAATACTTTTATTAAAATTACATATATAATAATAATTCTTGCATTGAATAATAATCCCCGCATTGAATAATAGTATGATTTATTTAGAGTAAAATTAAAAAGTAATTAGTAATAGCATATGTTTAGATGGTAGAAGCAGAAAATAATGGAATTACTGTTAAGTTAAATGGTGAGAGTGTCATGAGTAGTAATTTTCTAAGCAACAGAAGTGAATAAAGAGGTGGACATAAGAATATTATTCAGGTAACTTTGGATACATCACAGCACAATCCATTGTGACTAGAATGCAATGATGCACTACATAGAATTTGAGTAAAAGGTGTAGAACATATAAAATTAAATGAGACTAAAAGGGGGACAAGTAAAGTAATATTAATATTGCTATTTGTGAGAAAGGAAAGGAACAACAGATTTAGAGATAAAAATTTATTAGGTAATTTTATTATTAAACAAGATATTAATATTATTGGTACGCATCAATTGGCTCACAAAATAAAAAATAAAAATAAATTGAACTCAAATTTAGTAGAAGAATTATTAATGATTAATTAATAATATCATTGTTATTCTTATTTTAGAGTATCACAGAGTTATTAACAAAAGTGTTACATAAATAAAGTTGATTATAAGAAGGTAAATTAATATTTGCATCTTCAACCAACATTAAAAACATAAATTTTGAGTGATTTAATTAGGGAGATAATAGTGATAAAAGTATTAATAAAAATAGAAATAATAATAGAAGTATGAATATAATTGAGTATTGGTAATAATTACAATACAAATATACATATTATCATTGTATTGATGGAGTTTTAATAGAAATTAAAAATGCAGCAACAACACCTTCACTATATATATATATATATATATATATATATATATATTGCTCGGTAATAAGGATTTGTTTTATTCAGGGGTAAAATCAAAGAAATACAACAGAATTTTTCTGGCCCATACCAGACAAAGTTACAAATGGGGAATCAACTCCCTCAACAAATTAGCTCCACAAGAAAACTAAGAAACAAGACTAAAACCACTAGAACAAAAAAGAGACCTATTAATAGGTCAAAAGATTTGAAGCATTATTTGGTGTTCCCTTAGTCTGAGATCAAAGGACCATAGCAAAGGATTCCTTCTTTACTCTCTTATCCTTCTTCCCCTTTACAACTTTCCAACCGTCCTCCACCTTTACTACTTCCTTTTTCCATTCCAATTCTTTGTCTTCAAGATTCTTCATCTCTCCACCTGAACTACAATTTTTTTGCTGACTCTAACCATCAGCTTTCCACTTCCCAGCTTCTTTCTCTTGCGACCCCATCACTCTTTTTTTCTCTTTGCACTCTGGTGTTGTTGCCTAGCTTTTGTAATTTAAATCCTTATCACAACTATTGAGACTGGAATTAGCATTGTTCACAGCCAGACATCCTTCATGAGCCAGGAACCCACTTGCCTATTGTAGTTCCTCCCTACTACCAACATTCATCAATTCCTTCCCTATCTAATTCAAATTCTCAGATGCCTGAACCACTTCAACTCTATCTATACTCTCAAAACTCACTTGTTTCCCCACCTTTTTCTCTATTGTTTAATGTTGGGGGCCAACATCTTTCCACAAAGAAGCATATTTATGTGTCATGTGTCTGTCACATTGTGTAGCCATGTGTCTAGTTTGAAAGAAAATTCTACACCTAAAGGGTATCCCTTCATAATCTAGTGGCTACACCCAACAACCTTTCAAAGTTTTTAACAAGATCTCTTCTGGAAGATCCTTAGACACATCCATCTCCACCAAAATCTAAGCAAAAGTCGAATGTAGAAGGTTTGAGGATCCCTCATCCATCATTAAAAAGATCCCTAAATATTTTCCTACAACCTCCAAACAAGAATCAAACCAAAAATGTAAGGGAAGGTTAGGAAGTCTCACCCAGAGAGGAACCTTCTCAAAAACTTAAATGGTTGGGTTAAAAGCCAAATGCCATGGCTTTAACATCAATGTATATTTTCCTTCCCAATCCCAGTGATAGTCACAAAGGATCTTGTTTCTATCCCACTCCTATTCAAAAACAACAATGAAAAAACCTTTTGCCATGGGATAAATTTGAACATACCCTTCCAAACTAGGCTCCCAATGGTCAGAAATCTGATGGTTGAGATCATTTAAGCTTGGCCACAATCCCCTGAATCTCCTACTCATACACAGCCCAGAAAAGACTTTTTCATTATAAATCACTTCTTGTTCAATCTCAAAACCTACGTCTATTGTCGTTGATCTGGCTGAACGGGGTGAAGCAAATCCGCTTCCACCCCTTCTTGTCAAAAACTTTGATGGGAGCTTCGATCTCTAGGAAAACCCAATTGGGTCCCTCCCATTCTCAGAGGCCTTTAACTCCTTGTCTGGTCCATCATCCCCTATGGCTACGGTGTTGGGTTGCTTCTTCTCTTGGCCGAGCAATGTATTGATGCCATCCAGAACACCCCCGACCCCATTTTGTTTCTTCAATGAGCTCTTTGTTTTCCTGCTCAGGCCACCCTTCTCCTTACTCCAAAAAATTTCATTCCTTCCTAGAAAGACCCTTCCCATAGGGCTCAGCCTAGGCAAAGCCCTAGTTGCAGCAGCATTACAAAAAAAATTGTTAGCATCCATTATATATATATATATATATATATATATTAAGTGAGATAGAAATTAATAGTGGGCTAATACTCTAAGATAAATACTTTTAATGTTAATTCAATTCTCCCATAAAAACACCACTTAATGTATTACAAAGATGATAATATTATTATCATCTAAAGAACTTAATATTAATATAAAATGATATGGAATTTAATGGTACACTCTAATATTTTTTATTTTTTTTCTTTTCTTTCTTGAAAGGTAAAGATTTACTAATGTTGTAATAACTAGTTAAATGGTATATTTAAGTAGTTATTGAAGTTACCATTAGGGAAAAATGATTGGAAAAGTAAATAATATTATTATTAGATGTAGATTGATGAATGTGTGTAAATTCTACTTAAAGTTACCCTCTTTTAACAATTAATGACTAAAAGTAAATATGACATTAACATATATTTATGATAGTAATATAAATGTTGAAAGAATTATGATTTCTATTAATATCAAGATTGGCACAAGAGCGGTACCCTTACCCTACATTAATATTTAGGTTATAATTAAGATGTAACATAGATATAATAGTTTTGTTATCGGGAATAATACTACTGTAGTATAGACAATCAAGAGGAATGCTTTCATGCTCATCAAATAAGAGAAATAACACTATATCTTCATCAAATTATTTATTTGTAAATTTGTACCACCTTCTTAAGGGTTATAAAATTAAATTATGATTAAACTTTAATCCTCCCAAGCTCACCTCAGCAAACCTAAAGAGGTTATGATTAACTAATTGCATAGTTTACCTTTGCACTTTTTTTAAGAAATAATGTCATGAAAATGTTTATGTTTAGTATTATGTCTCAGACCTTTGGAGTGTTAATTAGTTTAATTAAATTGTGCTTAAAAAAAAATTGTTGGGTTTTTCCAGTGTAAATTTTTGGGCATGACAGTTTGGAAGCCTCAACCATCATGGGCTACTCCCTCACTGTAGTTGGAAATTTCCAATAAAGATGGGGTTGCGACAGGGGCTATTCGACCAGGGGGTGTAGAAGTGGCCCCTCTGATTATTCAAAGTAAGAAGGTGGTTGGGAAGAACAAATCTTGATTCAGATCAGACTCTAAGGATGAGAGATCACCTGGTTTCAGATGCAGTTAGATGAATTCAGGTGGCAGAGAATTACTCACCAATAATGAGATGCAGGAAGGTGGTGGATGCAAGGGTGGCCTTCGGGGTGGATCACAGATTTCATTGGGAAACTCTTTGTCGCTTCAAGCTAATGTGGAATCTTCCCCCTAATGGTTTGGTGAGGCCGACCAGTGTGAGGACAGGGAGTTTCTAGTCTCAACCCTCAACAATTTGGTAGAGTCAAACTCGAAGGATGACAGATCAGAGTAAGATGAACTGGAAATAATAGATCCAAGGGGAATTAGAAAATTGGCTACTAGGCTCCTTGACAAGCCGAAAAGGAGAAGGGAAGGAAATCAAGGAAATAAAAGCGGGAAGAAGCCATGGTTGAGTTGGGCCTGTCTAATATCATAGACTTTTAGAAAACCAAGGGAGCTAGTGCCTCCCTTAGGAAGCCCTGAAAATGGTTAGGACTTTTCATGAATGCAACTGGGTCAGCAAGTGGCCTAGGTGTATTATGGTTGGCTAGCATAGTATATATAAGGTTGGAGGTTTCTCTAGCCTATTGGTTGTAATGTGTTGTTTGGTGCAAGCAATCAAACTAGGTCTTCCCACTTTTTGATATATATGGTCATGTTTGTACAAGGGACAAAGAGTTGGTTTGGAAAAAAATAAAGGCCAAAATTTTTTCAGTGGATGGTGACATGACCATTCTAGATGGTAATTTCAATTCACTCCTTGACCTGAAAGAGAAAAGTGGTGGCCTTCTAAAAGAAAATAAGGTGATGGTTGAATTTCAAAATTTCATATTTGATTTGGGGGTGGCATATTGTGTACCAAAGGATGGTTTGTATACATGGACCAATAAGTGAGCGAGGTTTACTGGCATTGTCAAATGGCTCGATAGGTTCTCGATTGGTGGGGGTTGGTAGCGGTATGAGCTTAGGCTCTGCTTGAGCATTTTACATGTGGTGGTATCCAATCACTTCCCCATTCTACTTGAGATTGGTTTGAGTGAAAAAACTTGCAAGGGATAATTTAAGTTTGAATCAATGTGGTGGCAAGACTTGAATTTGTTACCTCTACTGGAGGAATGGTGGAAGGAGGGGGATCTATTTGAAGGGATGGTTAGCTTCTTCCTCATTTGGAGAATGGTGTATATTAAAGAGAAGTTAAAAGAATGGAACAAGGTTTCTTTCAAAAATATTTTTAATGAGAAGGAATTGGTAGAAGCCGAGTTAGAAGATCTTAGTGAAAGAATAATCCATTTTGGTATGACTGTGGTTGAATTCCAAAGAGAAAAGGAGCTGTAAGAAAGGCATGTGGAATTGATTGCAAAGGAAGAGTTGTTTTGGAGGGATAAGGTGTAGGAGTTGTGGCTACAAGATAGTGACGCTAATACAATTTTTTTCCATAGCTTGTCTAAAACACGAAGGGAATGGAATAGAATTGAATCTAGTGAGCACTTATATGGGACAATTTTAAATGATCGATCTAGTATTGAGGTGGAGGTAGTGTGGCATTTTGAAGCCTTGTTGTCTACTAAGAAGGCTCCTCCTAGCGAGTGCAACTAGTCAATATTGGACTATATTTTTCATTGTGTTGGGGAGGATTAAAGCAAATTCCTATGTGAACCTTTCACCTTGGAGGAGATTCAAAAGGCGACATTCAAGCTTCACCCAGACAAAGCTCTTGGGCCCGACGGTCTAACGACTAAATTTTCTCAACAATGTTGGCATTTTGTGGGGTTAGATATCTAGCGTTTGGTGGAGGGTTTTCATAAGAAGCATAGATTTGTTAAGGACTTGAATAATATGGCCATCTCGCTAGTTCCAAAGAAGATGGTGTGCAAGATGATTGCAGACTTTGGCTAATATTCTTGTGTAATACTTTATACAAAATACTATCTAAAGCACTTGCAAATAGACTCAAAGCTTTCACGGGTTGGATAATCTCTAAAGAACAAAATGAGTTTAATCCTAGCAAGGAAATTATTGATAGAATCATCACCGCGGCAGAAATGGTCCACTCTATTTCCTTCGAATGAATGAAAGGTATGTTGATTAAATTGGATATTAGTAAAGCTTATGATCATGTGGATTGGAGTTTTCTTTTGGAGGTCATGTGTAGGTTTGGTTTCTCACAACATTGGCATGACATGGTGGAGATGTTCATTTGATCCCCTCATTATTCTATCTTGGTTAATTGTTCTCTATGTAGTTTTTTTAGGGAAACTAATGGCCTCATAAAAGGTGACCCTATGTCACCTTTTATTTTTGTTATAATGGTTGAGGCACTAGGAAGACATGTAAAGAGGCTTTGAATGGATGGGCTCTAGAAGGGCATTGTGATCTTAGAGGATTTGGAACCGATGACACATTCTTAGTTCATAGATGACATGATGTTATTTGGAGAAGCTACTATCAGTGACACAAGAGTTATAAAAGGTGCTTTGGATACTTATGTTGAGGCATCAGGGCAGATCATAATAAGGAAAAATTGAGGATTTATTTTTTAATACTAAGGCCCTAATATGCAAGAGGATTGCTAGACTTATAGGCTTCTCGGTGGTGGATCTTCCCTCTAAGTATCTTGGAGCACCACTTTTTCAGGGGGTATGTCGTTCTTCTCACTGGAAGGATGTATTGGATAGCTACAGAATGAAGGCAGAGGTGTGGAAAAATCATTAACTTACACTTGTAGGAAGGATCTTGATGATAAAATATGTGCTATCAATGGTCCCCATTTTTGTGATGTCTTGTTTCAGAGTTACACACAAGGTTGCCACTAGTTTGGAAAGCTTTCTGGAAAAAAAAATCTTTGGGAGGGTACCAACTTAGAAAATAAGTATATCACATTGATTGGTTGGAATATCATGTGTCTGGATAAGTAATTGAGGGGTGTTGGGCTTTGCAAAATGGATGAGAAAAATAGAGCTTTTGGCACAAAGATGTGTTGGAGATTGTATAGGGAACCTGAGCGGAAATGGTGTAAAATAGTTGAAAAAAAGTATTTGGATAGCATGCATTCAGAAAGAATTGACTATGGAAAATTCAGGGGGTGGCTCTCTCATTTGGAAGTTTATGTGGGAATGCAAGTCACTAATTTCAGAGAACCTAACTTGGTGAATTGGAAATGAGAAGAGAGATTTTTTTGGCATGACTCATGGGATGGTTTCCCATCCGTTGTTGCATCTTGGAATGATATAGGTTGGTTAGAGACTACAATACAAAGTCATGGTAATGATTTGGTAGACTACGTAAGGGTGTTGTCCAATGCGAGTGGCACCAATATGGTGTGGAAGGAGGTGAAATTACTCGAGGTCCTAGAATTTTTGGTGGAACCACTAAAGTTCATCCTAATGGAGTGAAGGATTTTTCTATCAAAATGGAGGATGAAATTATCTGGTGTGGTTCCAAGTTGGGAGATTATTATGTGAAATTAGGATATGACATACGAAGGGAGCAATTGAATAGTGTAGAATGGATAGTTTCTCTATGTTGGCATAAGGGGATTTTTTTGAAGGTTGGGTCCTTCCTTTGGATAGCCTTGCACAAGTGGATACTTATGGGTGATAGGTTGGCAGTGTTTAGTGTGCAAGGTCCAAGTATGTGTGTCATGTGTCGAAATGCAAGTGAATATGCTAACCACAGGTTCTGTTGAATTGCTCGTTTGCTTCAAATTGTTGGGATTGGATAATGCAAGCTTTGGGGTGGTCATCACCAAGGCAAAATGATTTGTTGTAATTCTTGTGCGGCTGGCCAGTTTGGAAGTGAAGGAATGTCTAGACATGGGCTTGGGTAGTGGCGCCCTCTCTACTCATCTAGAATTTATGGAAGGAGCATAACAGAGGAATATTCAAGGACACATGCTTGTTAGAAAATGAAGTGAACAAGAAAACAATTGGAGTCAAGTATTGTTGAGGTGTTAAATTTTAATAATTCTCTATCAAAGGCCACTATGTTCACGGAGTGGGATAAATGTTTACAAGGTGAATGGTTGTCCTTGAAACCACCTAGGGTGTTGGAAACTAGTAATAGATCCAATAGAATGATGGTGAAGTGGTCACCTTTGACTGTTGGCTTTTGCAAACTAAATTTTGATAGGTCCTCTAAAGGAAACTCAAGCTTATTAGTTGCAAGTTGTGTTATAATAATTTCAAAGGGGAAATGCATCTATACGTTGGCCAGGAAAGTGGGAAGAGCCACCAATAATGAAGCTGAGTGTGAAGCCTTGGCACATGGGTTAAAGTTATGGTTGGCCAAGGGCTTCAAAATAGTTGAGATAGAAGGTGATTCACAAATTTGTATAAGTATGGTGACCAATAGGAGTGCCCCGAGTTGGAAGCTTAAGAAGTGGATTTTGATCATTTGGGACGCCTTAAAGGAATTGGATGGTTTTCTCCCTAAAGCATTTTTTTTTTTGAGGTGAACTATGTTGTGAACTAGTTGGCCAACCTAGGTGTTCGACAAGATTGTGAGGAGACCATATTCAATGACGCTTCGCTCCCTCATGAGTTGGAAAAATTGTCAGAAAAAGATGTAGCATGGCTAAAGGACCTACACCCTGATCCAACATAGATTCCATTTGTCCTTGCAGTCAAGGTCACATGTGAAATGGGGAAGGAAGTGGTACTACTTGTTGTGACCTCTCTGTTAGATGTCAGTCCTTGTGATGCTTTTTGCACATTGGTTTGGGTTGTAAATATTCTTATCTTTATTTTGAATGTTTCTAGATTCGATTGTGTTCAAGTTTTTCATCAACATTTCGAATCACACATAGTGATCCATCATCAGGATGAAGCCTCTCTAACTCTTCATCCTAATGTTGGATCATTGTGTGTGATTTGAAATGTTGATGAGAAAAATGTGAACACAATTGAATCCAAAAACATGCAAAATAAATTCATATGGATTGTGGAAATCTAATGACATTGGAAGATTCTTATCAATCCTCCTAGGATTTTTGGTTTTGTGTCGCTTTCTTCACTACATATTTGGTTGGTTTTTGAGATATGCGTACATATTTACAATGGATTTGGCATGGCCTACTTCTCAATTATATGAGGTGGTGATTTGGGTCTGGCTTGTACTCACTGGTTTTCTCTTGACCTATGGCAATACAGTGATCCCACAATACTGGTTTACAAATTTTGGCCAAACTGGACATTAAACTAATTTTTTCTAACTAAATCTTCACTTTCGTGCACCTATAGCAGCCTAAACCGGTGGAGGAATTTGAAGATGATGCAAACTAGTGATTTGTGAAATTTTTTCTATAGATTCTAAATATATTTTTATCAAAAAATTGGAATCAAATTGCACTTTTTTCCATCTCCTTCAAAACTAGTTTTTCTCAATAAACACCACTTTTTTAAGGAGGACACTCACCAGATAACACAACTTTTTTTCCACATGAAGGATAAAATTCTTTTTTCAAATTCTAGATTGTAACTATGATATCTAAAAGCCCAATTGGTTTCATAGTTTTATTGAATATTTTTTCCTTAATCATCAATTCAAACCAATTACAATTCAAACATATGTATGATTGTATAACACAAATTTTTTGTATGCATCGAATTCAAATTTTTTTTTGGATCAAGGAATTCAATAACTAGTGCACTCATTTTTTCAAAAAAAAAAATTGATAATATTCTATTTTTCCACATGTACAAAACTGAGAGCTTGATTTTCAGTGAAAAACCTACATTCACAAGAAATAAAAAATAAAATTAATAATAAAATTAAATTTTTTTAAAATTGTACTTTTTGGGAAGCTTATAATAAGGACTACATACTTACAAAAAATAACTTTTAAATGAATTCATTAGATCCCCCAAAAGGTAAATCAAAAGTGATTTTTTATTAGCATTTTGATAGGTGTAAAGGAGACTCTTTTGTAGGTATGGTTTAAAACTAGTGGGGTTCTATCCAAGGGGGTTTGATCTAAGGTAGTTTGATCAAAACCTTTTCAATTGGAATGATTTAAATGGAAATTTTTAAGGCTTAAATCATTTTATTTTCTAAAAATATGTGATTTCAGCAAAACTCAAAATCTCCCAGAAATTTTAAACCAGCTTTGTGGGATCACTCGATAATTAATCTCTATATATCAGGGTGATGTTGCTCTTTTAGTTTGTGACCAGAGATGGCTCAATATTTTGGGGTTTTTTACAGGTGTTTGGGCACAAGGGAGGTGGGTGTGAGAGAGACGTTCAGGGATCACCTACAGTTTCGATTTCCAAAAGCCCAGGCAAAGGAGATCGACATGATCCAAAAAGTGATCAATGATGACTTCTGGAGTGGGCAGCATACGCATGATGGAGTGATCCTCGAACGTTTCTATGAAAACTATATTTATTTTCTCATTTTTGGGCTCTAGGTAATTCATCCTACTATGAGGTATGGATAGGATGAAACGTATTTGTTGGCGTGTGATGCCATTGACAGTGTGCCCATTGATCAAGAGTATAGGTTGGCAATTGGGATAGTGGGTCTCAACCAAGACAATCAGAAGGGGAAGCTAAGCAAGGCTTGGATATTGTTCAAAATGGGTGTGGAAAAGAAGAACAACAATACTGACTTCGTGTAATTTATTGAGGCCAACCCCGGCCAAATCGAAGAAAATGTAGCAGTTAGACTAGTGGATATTGCAGATAGCATTGGTTATCTATATCATTGATGTTGTATGGTAGTTGTAATCTATTTTTTAAGATCAATAGAGGGATCTACCCCCTTTGGTAGAACTTACCTAAAAAAAAGCATTTGTCCTTTAAATATTTTAAAATATTCAGTTATTTTTTGCTCAATGTACTTAGGTTACTCAAAATTACTTCTACTTTCATTTTCGAAAATTACAATAGAGCTTCATTAAAAATTTGAATTTCACCAAATAAATTTATTTTTTTCCAAAAATAAATAGTAGCCTAGAAACTAAACTCAATTTACTAAAAATTATATTCTTACATATTTTCCAAATTGTGTTAATAACCTATTCATATTTAAAACAAAGAAAATAGGGTGGTCCCACCTTTTAGGAGATGGACAACTTAGGGGATCCTATTTTGCTCTAGTTTCATTCAAGGAAACCTTAGAGATCTCAATCTAATGGTCCAATTGAGAGGATGGTTTTGCTATAAGGTCTCCTAGGGTGTGATTAAAGATAAAAAGGGGGTTCACCACTAAGCAAGTGCTTATAAAGACAAGAAATGAAAGTAACATGCAAAACCTAACTATATGACCTAGAAAATGAACTTAAATCAGAATAGCAAACTGGAGATAAACAAAGGTTCACCTAGAAAACTAAAGATGCTTGAAACAAAGTCTGTAATCTTGAAATTATGACTTTTGAACCACATTGGGACTCATACACCATTAGGGGTGACTTAGTCCAAGTTTAGAGTTTCAGGCCAATACCGGAATCTACAATTGGTAAACCAAGATCTACATAAAATTTTGAAAACTCGTATACTAGGACTCATACGCCACAAGTGGTGATTTAGTTCCAATATCAAGGTTGATCTAAAACTCTAATATCCTCTAATGATCTCATCTAGCTTCTATCCCTTCGGATCTCCAAGTCTGGAGCTTTGAATTCTGACCTATAGGTGACTTTCTGTAATCTTTCAAGAAAGGTGACAACTTTGACAACTTTACAAATTTGACAACTTTCTCTAATATTTCTCTTCAATGGATCTTCAACCTAAATATGAAAATCACACATCAAAGAGAGGGAAAAATGTTGTTTTGTTAGTGATAAGGGTTTTCCTTGGTCAAACCCCATTTTGGTAATCAAGCCTTGAAATAAAATGAAATAGAATGGAGGAATGGTGAATGAATAAATATATTATGTTGCAACTCACCAAACCCTTGGAATAAAGGCTACAATCTTGTGTTAATATCTAACATGAATTTATATCTTGACTCTTGATTATGTTTTATGGATCTTGACTTGAATACTTGCTTGAATCATGAAATACCTACATCACAAATGTTAGCTCAAAAACAAACACGTTGCATGATGACTTTGATATGATGCTTTAATCTTGAATATAGCTCCAAAATTCTTGATAATCAACTCTTGAATTCTCTTGTAATCATAAACTTTCTATGAATTGCTAGGAGAAAATATGTGAAATAACCTTGTATTTATAGTTATTTATGCCAAATTTCCCAAAATTACAACACTACAAGCCAACATCAGATCTAGGAGAATAAAATCCCACCAAGAATTTGAATTTAAAATAGGTCCAAGCTAACTAGGACTCATATACTATTTGGGGCGTATGAGTCCCAGTAGCCTAGGCTTGGGACACAAATTTCAAGAAATGTTAAGTTTTATGCCAAAGTTAGGACTAGGCCCTAAAACTTAGGTGGGACCCATACAATCAAGGTGGCGTATGAGTTACAGATCACTAAATTATGATTGATTATTAGATATGTTTCGAGATCATCCTCAGAAAGATGCATTAAATAAGGCTTGTGGATGTAAAGTAGGACCAAATAAGGCATAAAGAAGCCCAATTTTAGAGGGAGGGCCCAAACAAGTGTGAAAATGTAAAGGGATACATTTTTCTACACTACATTTAGCCCCCACTTTAGTAGGAGGAGGAACTTGCTTCAAACTCACACTAAAGTAGACAAAATCACATCAAGAGGGGTCCAAGTGTACCAATGCTAGTGAGATAGGATGATCAAGAGGGTTGCACAAGCCCCCAGGATTAGATCCTATGGAAAACCAACATAGGCATAAAATAACACCATGTAAATAATGGAAGGATTAACAATAAGGCACAAGCATACCCTACCAAAGACATAAAGAAGAAAGCAAAAGGAAAAAGATGGGTCCAGATCAAGCCTCGACCATTTGTCCCCCATATTGTGGATTAGATCTAAGTTGTTTGTCCAAAAAATTTTACAAGTGTAGCATGATATCCACTATGTAAACCAAAGCATGCTCACAAGGGCTAGTGGAACCTCGAACCATCCACTAGGTGAGCCCCCAACGAGACACATACACACACGGCCAATATTCACTCACATAAACAAGCAAGTGGCTATGGGAAAGTCACGCCTAAGGTCGGATCACATACGATAACCATACCAAAAGCTATACCTCCTAATAACTTTTATAAGGTGCCACACAACACTAACAACAAGATTCATGAGGCAAGAAAAGCTTTGTATGCTTGACATCCATGAATGAACAAGATGGCTTGATAGGAAAGAAAAGTGTGTTATGCAAGGTGGCCATATAACTAATATTGTAAAAAAAAGTGTAAGGAATGTTCAAAGGATTTTTTCTTAGTTCATGTAAGGTCTTAACTTAGGGAACATTATGCCTAATATCTCAAAGAGAGGACCAATCGAAGAATAGAAGATTCACAACTTAGGGGATGCAATGTGTTAAGCCACCAAGAGGAATATAATATGCTAAGAGAGATCATGCTCTTGAAGGACAACACACCCAATGTCACCACAAAGAGAAAAATGCATTTCATGAAGTAAGAAGACTACATAATGAAACATGATTTGAAAAAGAATAATGCCAATGTATGCCCCCACTTTAAAGAAATTGTTAAACACCATGCTATGAGTAATTACTTTAAAGTAGAAAATGATAAATGCTAACAATAAAGAGGACATGAGAGATTATTTGGAAAGCCCTATGCCAAGTCATATGTTTCCAAATGAAGCTACGTCATGAAAATGGGTTTCCCCCAAAATCACATAAGGGATCCATGGATTTAGGGTCAGTATGTCCTTGCTACAATGTTTTTAGAGAGCTCAAAATTGTCATCATTCCCCAAATACTCATGGAACATGAAGAATGACACAAAGAGAGTGAAAAAAAAGAAAAATCCTTCAAGTCAACATGGAAGAGACCTAAATGTCTCAATGCCTTGTATCATCCCTAAAAGGAAAACAGAAGACAAAGAATAGATAAGGAAAAAGCTTTTGGGTCAACATGGAAGAGACCTAAATGTCTCAATACGTTGTTTCATCCCCAAAAGGAAAACACAAGACAAACAAAAGATAAAGGAAAAGCTTTTATGAAATAGAGAAGAATTTAGGTGCATATATAAGAATTCCACAAAGAGAGAGAGATCAAACAAGATGGTACAGGGGAGATCACATTACGCGCATGAAATCACACACATAACATGAAAAAGAAAAGCAAATCAAAAACTAGTAAGGCACATGTGAGTCAACCTATAGTAGGTCGTTTGCATCCCAATATTGTTCATTGTATACAAAAGGTGGACAACTAGCCAAAGGTACAATGACTAATTCCAAACTAGGGTCATCATCAAGTTCAACACTCTTCCTAGGAGAATTATCATTTAAGCTCATAGAAGAGGAAAACGATGTATTCAATTCATTATACACTTCTTTGTCAATTTTAGAAACCTCATCATCATCATCATCATCCAAGTTAATCACAATGGGAGGTTGAATGATAATGTCTAAAGAAGAAATTAGCTCTTGTTGCATTTGTGATATAGGATCTTTTTGTTGCATCAAGAGGGAGACTCATTGTGTATTGCTTCAGTTAAGTTTGGATGTTGATTTTATTTGTTGTTCTCTTCATTTAACCTTTGAGCAAGAGCACGATGTCTACACCTATGCTCTCTATAATTTTTCTTTTGTGTGTGATTTTCAAGTTATGTTTGTGTAGGAGTAGGTGTATCAACCATAGGTTTCTTTTCTTCCTAAAGGGAAGCAATGGAAGGAACCATGGGAGGTTGTTCAACCACTTTCTCTTTAGCTTGTAAACTTATTTTAGCTTAGGAGGCATGATAGGATTTTTTTCATTGTCTCTTGGTCTTTTGTAGGAGTTAGGAAAAGTATCTATCTTAGGTTGGTCTTGGTTATTTGAAATAGTTTTTGGTTTTATCATGGTTTCATCAAGGTAGGAGGCTCAATCATGGGTTGAGGTGTGTTTCTAAGGGATATTTTTTCTATGTATTTCACTTAAACTTTTGATAGGATCTAAAAAAGAAGTCCTCACAAGTTTAATAGGTTCTATAGGCTCGGGCCAAAAGAAACCCAATGAAAAATTATCATGGGAAGACACAAGATTAAAGCCACTATAGGGAACGGTAAATATTTCATTGTTAAAGGAAAACTTTAAACATTTATGCACAACCAACAAGATGGCTTCCATGGAGCATAGCCATGGATAACCAAGCTTCACACAGAATTGATCTAACATTGGGATGATGGAGAAGGAGACATCTAATTATTCTGGTCTAATTTTTAAAGCAAGGGTGATTGATCCCATCGTAGGGAAAGCAAAACCATTATGCATTTTTATCCATGCTTTCAATTTATCATATGTTTCTTGATAGAGTTCATGCACAAGTAAGAATTATTCAATGATCACATTCTCTCCACAAATGAGATCAATTAATAACCCATTAGTGGGCTTATCATTTATTTGGCCAACTATGTAAAGAGGACCATCAGGTGCATTTCTAATAATATCTCTAGATGAGAAAGCAATGTAAAGATGCTTCTTAGTTCAACCCTTATGAGGTTGAGTTTTGATCAATGCAACCAAACCATCAATAGGATTTTGTTCATTAGTATCTATAGGACCTTGTTCAATAGTATTGTTATCTTTATGATTTGCACCTAGACTGAGATTTGACATAGCTAATCATGAGTAACATGGGAATTTTTCTAAGGCTATGGGTGACCTTATAATAGAAAATGACCTCTAGAGAAATTTGATTCTTTATTGGTCTCACCTAAAACTACTACTTTTCTTTCTAAGGAAAAGGTAAGAAAATTGCAATATTGAAATGAAACTAAATTTCTATAATATGGTGAAACACCAAAATGACTAAATGGGATGCAAACTCAGTTTTGTTACACTTTTTAGTCAAAAATTTGATAAAAATTCTACACAACTCATTTTTGCATATTTTTTACACAAGTATTTTATAAGAAGGTGTTTACACAAGGCCCTAGAAGGAAAAAACAAATTTCATAACTTGAATTCTTGTATTGTTCACATAACTTATAACTTGTAAACAAATATTTTTCTTGGAAGAAGAAACTTTCAATGAGACAAAATATGAGGAAAAACACAAGTTTTCACAAGTATATCAATCAATCACCATAACATGTGCACAAGCAAGCAAGTAATGAGAGGGTAAAATTGTATCAAATCTATTAATCATCCAAGGTACTCACAGTTTGCATGACAAAATGAGTTACAAAACAATGTTGTAGTCTAATGAAGAACTATTTCCATAAATCTGCAAATTAAAAATTGAACTCAAAAATGAGTTACATGAGTGAATATAAACACAATCCAAGTGGTTGCACCAAAATAGGAGCAAGAAACCACCTTGGGTCGGATTCCCTAAAAAATCCTAGAAATGAGGCACTGGATTCCTCACAAAACCACCTCCAACATGTGGGGAGAAATGGTTTTGGCCATAACAAACATTTATGCGCATAAAACCACCAACAAGGTGCATTAATGACCCTATGATTGTGGGAATATGATTTCAAACTGAAAAAAAAACTCCCCCAATATTCCCTCCACTTCTCTCCCTCCTCAACTAAGAATTTGAAAAACTTCAACATTTTGCATTTAAAGAATAACAAAATAACTTTAAGGTTTATAAGTGCACCTTAAAATCATTTTTTTTTACAATAAATATATATATGCAAAAAATGAAAAATTAAATTAAATCCTCCAAAAATGTTGAGGTGGCAATTCGGGCTGAAGTGGAGTCCAAATGTTGAAATGGCATTACATAAACAAACATGGAAATGCTCAAAGGAAAAAAATTGCCTAAGGCACAAACTCCAGAAATAGGGCCATAGACTTATACATTAGTTGATGTTTTATTTTAATAAAAACAATAGCCAAAATACCACCACTCACCAAACTTAGGGTTTCAACCCTAAAGAAAAACCAAAGAAAGAAACTCATTCATACTATTTTGAATGAAGCTTCTCAAAGAGGCTAAGTCCACCATCAATGAGGGTTCCTGAAGCTCTTGAGCTCGACTATCTGTTGAACTCTGTGGAGGATTTTTTGAGTCTACTCCCAGACATTTGCTCACTCTCTCTAACATTTTGCTTAATGCACTTATTTGGTAAGTTATTTGTTGAAGTAAAAGGAATATAAAACCTCATTTTAACTTATTTCAGACTTCCTAGCCATGGGCATCATTACTTTTCTTTCCATTCTTATTTTTTTGTGAACATTTTCTTCTTTGCTAGCCATCATAAAAGTTTGAGAATGTATCTTCAGGAATTCAAAAGAACAAGGCTCGGCCTTAGAGGAACAAAACCATTTACCTGTCTTCTTTTCATCATCTGAGTGCATGAAATCTATAAGAAATTCTTCCTTTAAAAAAGAAATGGCCATGACCATATTCATTCTTGTGATATTTTCTTATTTCTGGAAAAACCCCATATGGGTTTCAAAAATAATGCTTTTATTTCAAATACTACCTGCGGCTTTACTTAACCTTGCAGAAAACACCTAGGTTACATCAAAACTATGCTCTTCATTCACGCCTTCATGAATTCTCAGTAGAAAAGTAAAAAAAAAACTTTTGTGTATTTAGTTCATTGTTTACAACTCCTTGTGTGTCATGGCTTTCCTAGGAATCTAAAGAAATTTGGCATTTCCTATTCTTTTTGTGACTCTCTGTGTAGCTTCTAATATTTTTCTTGCAAACATGAGAGACAAAACTCCATATCCGTGAGTATTCTAGGTTTGCAGCTATATATTTTTATTTTTCTTGCTTCCCATTAATGTTTTTCTCTTGACTTGGCCACCACGATTATCGCTATCTGAGCCTTTTGAGAGTTTTCTAAAGAAGGCTTCCCATTGTGAAAATAAAGCAAAGAACAAACACCTCTTTGAAAACCCTTTCATTTATAGTTGAGGATGTTGTCTGGGTTTGAAACAAAGTTGAGGGTTTATTTGAAACTATGAATTGGGTAAGCTTCAATACGTATAAATTTGTCCCTTTTATGTGCTTCAAGTTTCTTCCATGCAATCTCTACCATGGCCATTGTAAGGAAAACCCTACCTAAAAACTTCTCTTCATGACACTAAATAGCTATGATTTTTTTATGAAAACAAAAATCTCTAAATCCTCAATTAGGCTAACTCCAAAACTAAGAGCTCGGCGAACAGATTTCTTGAGGATTTGTGTTGTGTAATATTTGTACATGAAACCTTTAGCTATGGTTGTGACTGTTTGATATTGACTCATTTTTAATGCTTTCCATAAGGATTATTTAGAGTAGATGCTAGCTCCCAATCATTACAAAAGCTTATTAGTGAATGAATACTAAATGTTTGCAATTGCATGAACCCCTTTTTTACCAATAGTCCTTTTGATAAATTGGATTAGACCCAGAATATGTTCTCTCCATCATTGATTGAGCATCACATATTTCCATTCATACCTTATGATTTTCAATTCATAATATGATGCTTCACATGAAGTCAAAAATTTGAGGACTTCAAATCCCTATGTAAACCCTTGAGGGTTTGAAAATCCTTGCTTTTGTCACTATTTCTCCTCTATACATTTTGATCTTCCTTATTTTAATATAGCCATATTTTGTTTTTATCACATTTAACTTCACATTTCTTATATTTGGAGATATCTAGCATCCTCAATGCTTCATTACTGCAATGTGCAAGGCACTCCTATAGTAGGTTGTTATATTCCATGTTTTTCTTTATGACCTTTGCATCTGTTGTTAAAACATTAATCAAGTTGATTTATATAATTGTGGCTTTATTTTTTCATTCTTCCCTCATAGCATTGGTTTCCCTTCATGCTTTTAACATCGAATTGATTGCTATATCAATAGCTTTGCATCTTACAAGGACTACTTTTTATATGATTATGCTATCTTATTAAAACATCTTCAATATTGATTGTAAAACAATAGATCCTTCACTCTTGTAGAATGCTCACTGTGATTCCATGAGTCCTGAATGTAACTTGAATTTTATACACCTCTGAATTAAGATGCCTCAAATGCTTGTACATTTAAGTCACTAATGACATACTATTCTTTTCATTTTACTTATATTTATTTTGTATCCTTAGGAAAATTCTAACTTTGAATTTCTCTACTTTTTACAACAAGCATTTTAAATTATTATTTCATTTGTTCCTGTCACCATGCCCCATATCCACTATTGTTCTCATGACTGTTAACTTTGCATATCACAATAAAAATTTGTACCTTTATTCCCATGAGATGACACCTTCTTCTAGTCATTTTGTTAAACAATTCATATGCCTTTCCTATGCTTCCATCTAATGGCCTGAGTAGAACTTTAACGCTTTTGAAGCTCATTATACTTATTGAATGAGTCATTGTATCTTAGAAAAAACATCAACTATTATCATATGTTATCATTAATTTTTCCATTGTGCATCTCTAACATAGATAACCTGACCTCTAGGCACATCACCTTATTTGGGAATTATGTTGACATAAAAGTAACACAATTTCTTCTAGCATTTGCTGCCTTTTTCTTTGGAGTTACCTCATTCTTGTGGGCACCAAAATGCCAGATTGGGAATCTCTAAAGAAGAGGCAACAAATATCAAAATAAAATTGTATGAAGAGGTAGAGAAACACAACTATGACATGAACTAGTAATACTCATCACATATCAAAACAAGGTATAAACAAAGATTCACCCTAAATATTTCATTTTCTCAAGCATCTTGGGCTCAACTCTAGTAGGAGCCTCATTTTACCCCACATGCTGAATTAGGATGAATAGAGAAATAAAATGATTACCCTATAACTGTACATGAAGCAAACAGTTAGAAAAAATGTGCATATGCTCAAAAGGCTTGATGATCTTTTTTTTCTTTTCTTTGGACATAGATAGCTTATTATTTGTTTAATGCATGTGAAGGATAGTTTATACACTGGTGGGTGGATGTATAAGTAGTGTTAGAGACCATTATTGCTTAGAGCTCTACTCTAACCTCATTGCAAATTATTTTCAAGTGTAAGGCATGGAACAAGGGGCTACAGAGGATGCAAAACAACTTGAGGTAGGAGGCCAAGCAAGACCACAAACTCTGACCAATCATCAGGCAATGACTAGCCTCTTCCCCTATATATGCATTTTCATTCTTTTAATTTATCAATGTATAAATTGTACATTATTTCCATTGAACAAGTTAAATCTCATGGCTTGTGTGAGATAAATTTGTACTCTTGAATCAATAAAGATAACTTTTAGCAATATTTGTATAGATCTTTTCAATATTGTATGCACTTGTATAAATGCAATAATCTATTACTGAAAATTGTAGTCTTTTTTTATTCTTATATTTGTACATTTGAATGCAATATAGGGAAGATAGATATGAAATGCACTTCATTTTCAGTTTGTAGACACCTTTTAGCTCACTCAATTTGACAAGAAACAAAAATGAGTAACAAGTATCAGTGTTTTCATCATTTGTGTCAACATTCATCACATCATTCTTCTTAGTTTCACTGGCTTTGATAAATGAAACATCATAATTAGGCATAGGGTTGGTAAAGATTTGTAAGTTTTGGTTAGGAGGGGAAATGAATTTTTTTCCTTGATCATTAACACCTCCAACTTGAAGTCGACCAGAATTAATGAGGTCTTGCACAAGATGTTTAAGAGGCTTCCAATGTTTCGTGTCTTGTCCATTTTGTTAGTGAAAATGATAATAATAATTTGATCTAAAATTTGGATGTAAAGGCTTATTAGGATCAAGTGTTTTAACATCAGGGAAGGTGATCATTTCATGTTCTAGAAGTTGTAACATTGTGTTATGGAGGGTATCGAGTAAGGGAGTAAATTGCCTAGCTAGATTCCCAAATGTGAAATGAGTTTTCTTCTTTATAGCAACCATGTGGGTATCAACATGTTGAGTTGGTTGAGGGAGATTTAGTTGAAGGAATCCTTTATTTTGTTTCCTATAAGGTTGTAATTGTTTTGATTTGTGGATTCGAACTTCTCAAGATGGATAGAGGTAGATTTTGTTTCATGACTACTAACCAAGTTTTGATAATCATGAAGGGTAGTACAAAAGTGTATAAATGAAGGAAACTTCATCATGCCAAGCTTATCTTGTATCTTAGTTTGAAAATTCTCAATGAACATTTTTTGAAGGTGAGGATCAAGAATCTATATGTTGATTTGGGAATAAAGCATTTGGTAGCGTGAAATGAAGTTAGTAACTTTTTCATCATCTTTTGCTTACATCTCATCAAATCAACTAAGGTCATCTTAGGAGTCATGTGTACTTGGAAATGGTTAATAAAGGCCTCAACAAGATCATTGAATGAAATTGAATTGAGTTATTCAATAGAAAGGAAAACCATTCTAAAGCAATATATTTCAAGGACCTAGGGAAAAGCTTAGCCAAGAGCTTATCCTCAAGGACAAAATCACTACATAAGACAGTGTAAGTGGAAACATCGTTAAAAGGATCTCATTTCCCCCCATATTTCTCAAATTTAGGAATCTTTATACCTTGTGGTATCAGTTTTCTCAATATCTCCAAGGATAAGGGATTGCTTTTGACATAGTATGAAGGTTGGCCATTTTGATTTTGGTTTATGGTGGAAATTTTCTTTTGAAGGGATGAAAAATTTTGCAAAATTTGATTAAGGATGGTGTCATTGCTTGTATTTTGAGATGGAGGTGAATATGGTGGAGGTTTATATGTGTTTGAATTCAAAGTCAATGGAATTCTTACGAGAGGTAAAGTGGTAGGAGATATCATGTGTGATGCCACAAAGGTACAAGGATTACTAGCGGAAATACCCAAGGTAGGAAAGACATTACTAGTAGGTTGCATCATTCTTGTAGCTTGAGGGTTGGTATAGGTGGGAATAGAGGAAATGGTTGTGGGAGGAGGAATTTGAGTTACTTAACTTTTGACATTGTTTAAATGTTGAACACAACTAGTAAGTTTGCTAAAAATCTAAGCTAGGTTACATGCAAGTTCTATTCCTTCTTCACTTTCAATCATGCAGTGTATGTTATCTATGGTGGGAATAGTAGTGGTTGAAATTTTTTTAGTACTCACTTGATGTTGTACATTTGCTAAGTCTTCATATATTTGAATTATGTTTTCTTGAGGAATGCTAGTAACCATTTTTTCAACACTTCTTATGCTACTTGAAGATAGAGATTTGTTAAGGGTATGGTCCATACCTAGTGAACTAGTGTCAACACTATGAGTGAAAGAGCTAGACAACCCAAGATCCACAATGATTGTGCTATCGCAGGATGAAATGAGTCTCGAACTACATCTCACTATAGTATTAGCAATAGGACACCAAGTTGTAAAGCTTATGCAAGGGACAATCAATGAATGCAAGATAAATGCAATGAACACAAGATGAATGATATTCTTTAATTATATTTCAAATGAATTTAAGCTAGATGCAATGAAATGAATGAAACAAAAATTCAATAAAATAAAACAAAAATCTAACAATAGCAAAAAGAAGCATAGAAACAAGGTTTTTAATGTTGTAAAATGTAGATTCAAATCTAACGCAGGACTAAATTTCCTAGAGGGGTGTATGAGTCCTAGCTAGGGTTTTTGAAAGGTTCAAATATTGAACAGTCAAAATAAAATTTCTAGAACTCAGGTAAAACAACTTGTACTGGGACTAAATCGCCCATAGGGGTGAATGAGTCCTAGATGAGGGTTTTGACACTAAAATCATAAAAATTCAAGTGAATGTTAGGTTTTTTGGTTTGTATGTAGCCTAGACTATGTGCAATTATATATTTCAAATGAAATTCAATGACACAAGATGTAAAAATGCAACCTATATGCACCTTCACTAATGCAAGATTTAGAAGCCCTAAATGCAAATTAACTAATGGAAGACCTAATGCAAAGTTAATGTAAGCTAGATCTAGGACTATGATGCACTCCAAATTAAAAATAATGTTTGCAAAGGCTGGGTTCACCAAAATGAAACAAAGAAAATAGGGTGTGCCCACCTTTTAGGAGATGGACAACTTAGGGGACCCTATTTTGCTCTAGTTTCATTCAAGGAAACCTTAGAGATCTCAATCTAATGGTGCAATTGAGAGGACGGGTTTTCTATAAGGTCTCCTAGGGTGTTATTAAAGACAAAGAGGGGGTTCACGGCTAAGAAAGTGCTTAGAAAGACAATAAATGAAAGTAACATGCAAAACCTAACTATATGACCTAGAAAATGAACTTAAATCAGAATAGCAAACTAGAGATAAACAAAGGTGCACCTAGAAAACTAAAGATACTTGAAACAAGGTTTGCAATCCCAAAATTATGAATTTTGAAGCACACTGGAACTCATATGCTAGTAGGGTGATTTAGTCCCAGTTCAAGGTTTCAGGCCGAAACTAAAATCTATAGCTAGTAAACCAGGATCTATAGAAATTTTTTGAAAATTGGTATACTAGGACTCCAACGCCACAAGTGGTGATTTAGTCCTAGTATTAGGGTTGATCTAAAACTCTGATATCCTCTAATGATCTTTTGTAGCTTCTCTCCAGGTTCCAATCTCCAAGTCTGAAACTCTAAATTCCAACCTCTAGGTGACTTTTCATAATCTTTCAAGAAAGGTGACAACTTTGACAACCTTGACAACTTTCTCCAATCTTGCTCTTTAATGGAACTTCAAACTAAATCTACAAATCAAACATCAAAGAGAGGGAAAAAAAAATTTGTTAGTGGATAGGGATTTGTCTTGGTCAAACCCCATTTTGGTAATCAAAACTTGAAATAAAATGAAATATAGAATGGAGGAATGATGAATGAACAAAGATGCTATGTTGCAACTCACCAAACCCTTGGAATAAAGGATGCAATCTTGTGTGAAATGGCTAACATGAATTTAGATCTTGACTCTTGATTGTATGTTATGTCTCTTGACTTGAATTCTTTCTTGAATCATGAAATACCTACATCACAAATGTTAGCTCAAAAAAAAACATGTTGCATGATAACTTTGGCATGCTACTTGAATCTTGAATATAGCTCCAAAATGCTTGATAATCAACTCTTGAATGCTCTTGAATTCTCTTGTAATCATAAACTTGCTATTATTCTTGAATACTTGAATTGCTAGGAGAAAATATGTGAAATAACCTTATATTTATACTTTTTTATACCAAATTTCCTGAAATTACAACACTACAAATTGACGTCAAATCTAGGAGAACAAAATCCTACAAGAATTTGAATTTAAAATAGGTCCAAGCTAAGGAATCATACACCTATTGGGGCATATGAGTCCCAGTAGCCTAGGCTTGGGACACAAATTTCAAGAAATGTTAAGTTCTATGCCAAAATTCAGGACCAGGGCCCGAAACTTAGGTAGGACCCATATTCCCAAGGTGGCGTATGAGTCCTAGATCACTAAATCTGGGCCATATAATCCAAAATCAATAAATTATAATTGGTTATTAGATATGTGTCATGATCATCCTTAGAAAGATGCATTAAATAAGGCTTTTGGATGCAAAATCGGACCAAATAAGGCAGAAAGAAGTATAATTTTAGTAGGGAGGGCCCAAACAAGTGAGAAAATGTAAAGGGATACATTTTTCTACACTACAATATTTTATGTGAAGTTGCTTCACTCTATTTTTTTGTATTTGCATTGCCACTTAGAGATATATTTTGGCCCATCATGATATTGCACTCACCCATGAAAAATAACATTAAATGGGATGGAAATGGATGTATAAGCACATGGAAGGGTGTCGGGAGAGAGGGGTGACTAATACCTATGGTTAATTAGAAAAAATAAAATCTATTTCTAAAAGCATGTTACAAAATTGCAAGAAACATTTGGAAACATGGAAAACTAAGACCAACTTGTAAATAA
>VDFB02087914.1:0-13998 GCA_007258455.2 Sequoia sempervirens | reverse complement strand
CTTGTCTTGAATTGATCTTTTGGTTGGCCGTTGATGGTTTATTTTGTGTGATCCTTCGATGGCAAGATGTGCTAAAAGTGGATTCAAAATGATCTTGATGAAATGTAGATTGAAATGAGATAAGTGGGTAGTTGAGGAGATGAACAAGATAGATGCAATGAGAGCATGAAGATGAGAAACAATGATGGATGGAGAGATTGAGAGATGATGAGAGTATGAGAGCTTGAAAATTGGTTGAATGTTGAATGAGTTGTGTTGTGAATGCATAATGAATGAGAATGAAATAAAAATCCTTCATTTTATGGAGAGAAACCCTAGGGAAATAGACAGTTGAGATCTTGCCACCATGGGTAATATGGATAAGGACACATGAGGTGGAAGGTGACATTTGATGGGAAGGTACTTGTAAGTACCTTGGAATAAGGATGATGTGACCTCTCAATGACCACATGGGGAAGAGGAGGATCTTGGATAAATAAAAGTGAATTTAAAATTCACATGATAGGGAGATCTTGTGGATAAGACAAGGTTCCCAAAAAGAGAGGTGAGAAGTACCTTGGATAAGACAAGGTTCTTAAAAAGGTAAGTACTTACCCACATGTGATTGATGTGACAAGTCAAAGGTTTTCGAAGAACTTGGCACATGTGAGTGATGTGACAAGTCAAAGGTTCTAGAACTTGCATGGGGATAAGGAGAGTCTTGGAAAGATAAAAAGGAACTAAAAATTCATTGGGGGATGGGGAGAGTTGACCAAGATGCTAATTGGATTAGCTAATCAGCGATTAGAAGATAATTAATGGTTAATGAAAATTAGAGGAAAACTTGCAAAAGTTGGAGGATGTCACATCCTAATCAAGGATTAGGCATGTGCACACAGTTAGGATTTAGAAGAGATTAAGGGGATTAATTAGATAATAGCAATATTACCTAGTTAACTCGAATAAGAGAATGTTTAGACGAAAAGGGAAAAAATTGGACAAATGTAACTGTCCAAATTTAGGTGTCTACATTTTTCCCCTCTTTGAGATGGTGTTATGAAGTAGCATCATTTCAAAGAAGATTAAAAGATAAGACAAAGAAGAAAATGGTGAGATTGGAAAAGATGCCCCTATCATGCAAAGGAGTGACTAGGAAGAAAGATGATGGTGGTGAAGATTAGGGATGAAGAATGCCCCCTCGAGAGGACATGCGGGTTCAAGAGAACACGAGTGTGCTTTCAAAATGGATGTGACGATGAAAGGGTAGATGAGGAAGATGATGCAAAGTGATGGATAAGAGAGGATGATAAGCGATAGGAGATGGATGAAGCACAAATGGATTTAAGGACAAATGTGATGTTGCCCCAGTCAAGCTACAAGCCAAAATGGGTGGATGATGGATAGAGTGTTGTTGATGAGGGAATGAAACAACATGAGGATAGGGAAGGATATATCCTGATGATGATGATGAAAGTGTTGTTGATGAGGGAAGGATACATCCAAAAACAACACCAAAGGATAGGGAAGGATACATCTCGATTATGATGACAATGATGATAATGATGATTGGATCAAGGCTTGTGGCAAGGCTGGGAACAAAACCAAGGATGTGAGTAGATGATTTGTGTGAGATTGAATGGGGGAGGATTGGATTGGGATGTGAGAGGGATGAAAGGAATAAAAATTATAGGGGTCAAGACACTTAGAATAACCAATCTATATTATTCTAAGAAGATTGAAGAGATGATGATAAGAGAATGGATGGATAGGGGAGGGGGATTAATGAAGGATGAATGGATGGGGGGGATTTTTGATAGATGAGAGGATGGGGGATGGGGAGGTGAAATGCAATCCTAATGCAATTTTCCATTTGTGGATCACTAATTTTTTCTATAGCATAAGACACCAGACACCAATGTATGAAGAACCAAGGCCTATTTGTGTCTAATGCATAAAACAAACACAACAGACAAGAAGGCTATCCCAACATCCCAAAGTCACGAAGACCTTGGTCAGGCTAGGCATTGGGATAACCACAAGCACAAAAGGATTCCCCAGTGTAACACAAGACTGCAGGGGTCTTGGTGGGTACTACGTGGGATAACCCAGAAGATAGCAACAAAGCAAAAAGATCAAGATACACCCCTATGTTTACCAGTCAAAGCACACCATGATATGATGGATCAAGGTGACCAAGACAAGTGATGATAGGGAGCTCAAATGATAAACAAAAGACAAAAGCACCAAAAGATCATAATCAATTTCAAACGTTCTTTGCCATAGGATCAAGGGGATGGGTGGGATTGATGAGGTCTATTAGGAAGGATGCATCCTATTGAGACCAAAGATGGATACTAAGATGAAAGATCGATATGACATAGGATAGTTGAAACTGATTGGATCTCATGATACAAATGGATCTCATTTGTGAAGAACTAGTGAGATAAGGGCATAGATTGATGACACAACACAAGGGAGATAAGACATGAGACTAAAACACCCTAAAGACCTAGGGGCTTGGGGGCCAATCAAAGATTAGCCTTGCTTATGTGAAAGCACAAAGCCCTCATAGTTCGATAAAATACCATGGACAAAAGTGGAAATAGGACAATGAAAACTGATGATAGATGATGAAGATAGGACGAAAAAAAGGAGCCCTAGGGGTGGATCAAATGATCGACCTTTCCTACGTGAAAGTGCAGGGGAAATGTAGTTCTATAAAAGACCAATGAAAAATGATGGATAAAGGATGATGAGATAACCCTAATAAGGAGATAAAATGATGGGGCCGAGACAATGAGACAAGATAGACCTGTTGGATTGGATAGGATGATGGTGATCACATGAAGCTTAGGGATGGGATAGTTATCCAAATCATAAAAAGATGAATTGGGAGGATGATATGAGGGAGAGATGAGTGATGCAAAGTGACAGGAGATTGGAAAGATGTGTGAAAGAAGTGGGAGTGATGATGATGAGATAGATGACATTGGATTGTGTGGAGGGAAGCCTATAGCTACATACCAATGACAAGGGATTATGAGATGAGATGAGGATAAAGATGAAGGGATGGATAGATAAAGATAAGGAGATGGAAAGATATGAGGATGGATAGATAGAGGAATAAGGATTTGGATGGATAGGAAGATAAAGATGGAGAGATGGAAGAGATGTTTGGATGGATAGGAAAATAAGGATGGGGAGATGCAAGGGATTGTCATGATAGATAGATAGGAAGATAAGGATGGAGAGATGGAAGGGATGTTTGGATGGATAGGAAAATAAGGATGGAGAGATGTAAGGGAGTGTCATGATAGAAAATAGGAAGATAAGGATGGGGAAATGGAACGGATGTTATGCTATGCTAAATAGGAAGAGAAGGATGGGGAGATGAAAAGGATACTATGATGGATGGATGGGTAGGAAGATAAGGATGGGGAGATGAAGGGGATGCTATGCTATGCTAAATAGGAAGAGAAGGATGGCGAGATGAAAGGGATACTATGATGGATGGATGGGTAGGAAGATAAGGATGGGGAGATGAAGGGGATGCTATGCTATGCTAATTAGGAAGAGAAGGATGGGGAGATGGAAAATGATGATCTCCAAGGACTATGTCATGGAGGTGGATAGATGCCCCCACTCTAGATATGTCATGTATGATGAGGCATGAGGGATGGAAGATAGAAGGATAGGTAAATAAAGGAGTGAGATGGATATATGTATAAGGGAGGGAGAGTGATGGTAGTGTAATAGGTGGACAAGGAAGGTAGATGGATGTGGATAAGGGTTAGGATGGTGTGTGGGTGAGGGGAATGTATGCCAAGAGGTTTCCAAAGAATGTATGTATGTTTTCCCCTATCTATATCATGATGGAGGGATTGGAGATAAATGGGATATGATATGCAGGATGTGTAAGATAGGTGGGATGGAGGAGATGGGTGAAGGGGATGCCATTTCCCCCAAGTGCGAAAGTAAGCTAGATGGGGAGGAGTTACACATGATGCATGTTGCCAGGTTTTCATCATGGTACTTATCCAAGGCGCTTGTTTTCCAAGTTTTCACCATTGGATGAATTATTTTTCTTTACTATTTTCTCGATTTTTTGGTATTTTTGACAATTTTACTTTTTTGACTTTTTGGATAGCATGCAGATGGAGATGAATAAGGATAGGGATGTGGATAAGGGGATTTAGAAGATATAGAATAAGGATATGGATGAAGGACTCAAGCATCAAGTTCCATACGAGGTATTAAGAGCCCATGTTTGAAGCGACTGTTGGATGTTGGTACAACCTTATTAGGATAAATGGATTATGCAAGTGAATGAATTAAAGGGATTTGATGGGGGAGATATGTGGGATAATGGATGGGATGTTGGAAAGTGTATGGATGGAATGATGGGGTGGATGTGTGATGGGGAGATGTGTTCAGGACCAACATTGGCACATATGGTGGTGGATGTGAAATGATAGGAGTACTAATGGATGGATGATGTGGGGATAATGGAGGAGATGGGATAGTGAATTTTGGGACATAAAGACCCAAAACAGATTTAGGAGACAGTGGATGTGAATGATTAGCTTTTGGATTAACAACTTTGGATGTTGTTATAGATTTTTAATTTGAAGGCATTGCATCTTTTTTCTTTGGGATCCACATGGTTTTGATTTTTGTTTTGGTAGGCCTTTGTGGCCAGTGGGTTTTATTTGGATTTTGGATTTGATTGTGGATTGGATTTTTCTTCTTTTCAACATGTCTTTTAGAGGGGACATGAGGAGCTTTTGATTCATGTGGATGTTTAGATCTATGCATTGTTACTTTGACATCCAAAGTGATTTTAGTAGCAATAGGATGGGTATGATGAGATGGTTGGTGTGGAGGAAACATGAATGGAGTGATGGAGGTAGGATTTTGAGGATGATATGTGGATGGAAAATGTGTAGGTACGTGCCTTTGTTGATCTTGACTAGGGAACATGAGAGTGGGATGTTGATGATGGGTGACATAGAAGGGTGATGGATGTATGAAAGGATGAATAGGATGAGATGGAGGAGGTGATTTTGGGATATAAGGGCCCAAAATAGACATAGTTCCCGGAGGATGTATGATAGCGGGTGGAGGGACATAATGACCCAAAATGGATGGAGTGGATGAAGGATGGGAGATGGTTGATGGAGGGATGTAAGGACCCAAAATGGATGGATTAGATGAAGGAGGAATATGGATGGTTGTTTGGAGGTGATATGATGGAGGAGGGGGGATGGAGGCAAATGATTTGGTGGAGTGATGGGAAGAGCCTATATTTCTTTTGGAAGAGGCTCGTTGACATTTAGAGGTTGTACCAACATCTTTAGATTGTGAGTCTTGAGAAATATGTCCAAGACCTTGCATACAAATTTTTTCTTTTACCTAGATGGGCTCTAAAATACCTTGCTCATGAAGGCCTAGACCTTTTCCTTGATAGTTCATGTTCTTGAGCATTTAATCTATGATAAAATTTTTGTTATTATGGAAGAATGATGCGAGTCCATTGTTAGGTGGAGGAGGATGGGTGGTATATATGCTTTGTTTTTCTTCTGCAAGGAGACCACCATGGAGGAATGTGAGAGTACTAAGGGGATATAAAACTGGTGCTGCGATAGTAGGTTTAGGCGACGATGGAGGATCGTGAGATGGAGATGATGGGATAGAAACATCTTGATGGGTGGGATTAGGAGAGTGATTAGGTGATATGATAGGATCTGGATTTGTGGCAATAAGCGATAAGGGATCATGCAATGGAGTGATCGGATCTTGAGTATCAAAGGGATCATGGGCTGGAATGGATGGGGGATTATGATCTTGAGATGGACTAGGTGAGATGGCAGGATCTTGATATGGAGAAAAGGATATGTTGGCATGCTTTGGATCAAGCTCTTGGCATGACTCATCTTGTGTGGATGGCATAATGATGGAGTCTTGGAGGGACTCTTCAAGTGGAGGAGATGGAAGGATAGAGGATTCAAGGAATTCATGCGAATGGATTTTAGTGATACTAGGAGTAGGAGAAGTGGATTGGATTTGGGTGTCTTCAATGGATTGAGTGGATCTAGAAGTAGTAGGGGTGGATTGGATTTGGGTGTCTTCGATGGATTGAGTGGATCTAGGAGTAGTAGGGGTGGATGGGATTTGGTCATCTTTGATGGGCTCGGGGGATCTCAAATTAGGAGATGAGGACTTAATGGATTCAATGGGTTTGATGAATTCAGCCGTTTGAGTGGTGCTAGGGGTGGTAACATCAATGATAGGTGTGGTGCAGAGAAGGGTCTCATCACTAGGGACCGTAGATGATGGATTGGGATAGCATGGTTCCATGACTACAATGTGTGGAGTGGGGGATGTCTTCTTTGTCATAAGTCCTTGGAGAGCTTCTGGAGTGAGAAAATTGCATACTCTAGGCTTGGCTGGGGTGATGGGCATATATGAATTATTAGGGATTGGTGAAGGATTGGGATTATGGAGTGGTGGACTAGGATTGGATGGAGGAATGGGATTGGATATAGGACTGGGAGTAGATGGAGGGTTAGAATTGGATGGAGGATTAAGGTAGGGATATTGAAATGGTGAATTAAGATAGGAGGACATGGATGGTGGATTAGGACAAGAGGATACGACTGGTGGATTGTAGTAAGGGAATTGGGATGGTGGATTAGGATGGGAAGATGCGGGTGTTGGATTAGGATAGGGAGATGCAGATGCTAGATTAGGGTAAGTTGATGGGTGTGTAGGAATAAAATAAAAAGGTGTGGATGTAGGATTAGGATAGGTTGATTGGTATGGAGGATTAGGATAGTGGGACATGGATGAGGGAGTGTAATATGAGTATTGGGATGGAAGATTAGGATAAGAAAATGCAAGTATTGGATAAGAGGATGGTGTAGATGAAGGACATGACGAATATGCGGATGGGGGAGATACTGGAGATCCCTTGTCAAAGGTAACATAAGGAGAGTGATTATGCATGGATGAAGACATAATGGGATAGCTTGAAGGGATGATCGATTGTGGAAAGTGGGTGGAGAAAGCTAACTAGTGATGATAGCATCAAGGGGATCTATGTTGTATGCCTCTTGATTGACAAGACTTTCATTATCATCGTAAATGTAATTAGGGTTTCCCTTGACTACTATTGATGAAGGATAAGGATTCATGATGATGAAAGGATAAGTAGGATGGATCAAAGATTTTGGATGGAAATGGACTAAAGCTCAAATCAGGATTTAGGTCAAGCTCATATCGAGATTGGATTAAAGCTCAGATTGGGATGATTGGATGGCACGATGGGATTAATTCTGACGTGATCGAATTTAATTACCAAAGGATGATCTTGACACTGAATCTACTTCAAGATGGAAGTAGATTGATTAGATCGAAGGTGATTGGATAGGGATGTGATTCGATTAGATTGAATAAGATCGATCGATGAGAGGATTGATAAGATCAAATAATGGATCAGATAGGATGATGGAAGGGTTCTAAGCCACATTCAAAGATTATTCTAGGTGACTTAGGATACTGATTGATTAGATTAAAGGATAATTGGATGATTGCGGCACCAAATCCGCCTTGAGATTTAAAGTGGATTAATTGAGCCGACGATGATGATTAACTTAGGACGGATGACAATCCTAAGCAGATGTTGATGATGATGATCAAATTCAGACACCTAGGTCAATTTGGATAATAACCTGAAATGAAGTTTAGAGGATTTGGATCAAGAAAATGATGATGGATATGCGAATTAGGAATGCTCTAAGGTGCGCCTGGATGATGAATAGATGATGTAGACGGATCAAAATGCAGATTACGGGTAAACGGAAGATGCAAATGACTAGATGAAGGCCAGGTTCGCCTATCTATGGGTTAGGGTCGCCCATCTACTGGGCAGGTGATGAAAAAATAAATAGGACGAATTTGAAGATGGAAGGAGGGATCTTAAGATTTGTTTCGATATCCAAAGATCTTGGATGTAGACGGACTAAAGCTCAGATTAGGATTTTGGTTAAATTTAGATTGGGATTGGATTGAAGCTCAGATTAGGATGATTGGAGGATGTGATGGGATTGATTCTACACCAAGTTCAGGGGTTTTAACTAGAGGACATAAGGTGTCGACAATCAGATTTTTCTAGAATTGGTAGTTTTAAAAAATTGTCAAATTTTGCCATTTTAGGAAATTTCACAGTCATGCCTTTGAGAGTCCATTTTTTTTCCAAAAACTTCCTAAAACCAAGGTAGGATGAATTGCCAACTAATATCCTAGATTTGAGGCATGCATTCTGAGTTATTAACGAAAACGATTTTTCAAAAACTAAAAAAAATACTAAATTGCGATTTTAAGGGTCAAGATGAAAGTTTGAAGCCTAGAAAATGTGCCATAATGGGGGCCAGGGCTTGGTTAAATATTCACATGCCACCTCATAATGCAACCACCCATAAAATTTTAGCCCAATCGGACACCCGAGTCAAAAATTATGGTCTCTAGAAGTTTTTGCATAAAAATCAAAACCCCTGAAACGAAGTCTAGATGATTGGGATGGATGATTTGATGATAGATATGGAGTCTAATGATGTCCTAAGAAGCACCTATGTGGTTTGGTCGATGAAACAATGACTTACGGGAATGTTGATGAACGAAAACAATGATGGCGGGAAGACAAATGAAGTTGAAATTAGCTGTTTGAGGGGCAGGTTCGCCCAAGTTAGGGCGGGTTCACTCAAACTGAGGCAGGTTTACCCAATGGTAAGGGTAGGTTCACCCAATCTAAGGTAAAGTTCACCCAATGGTAAGGGTAGGTTCTCCCAAATCAAGGGCAAGTTCACCTATTCAGTGAGGGGTGGGAAACAAATGCTTGAAACATGCAAATAGATGCTCAGGATAAGGGGATGATTGCTCAGATTGAGGAGATGAATACTCAAAGTGAAGAAGGGATGTTTGGAATGAGGAGATAAAGTCTCATAATGAGTAAACAGGTACTTGGAATGGAGGAACGAAGATTGAAATGGGCAAATGGGTGTTCAAAATGACTGAATGGAAGGTGAAAAAGGCTGTATGGAGGGCAGGTTTGCCCAAGTTTGGGCAAGTTCACCCAAGTTAGGGCAAGTTCGCCTAAATTCAGGGTAGGTTCACCCAAACTAAGGGGCAGGTTCACCCATGCAAGGTTAGGTTCGCTTGTTGGTGAAAGATAAGCAGAAACAGATGCTCGGATCAAGTAAACAAGCACTCGAAATGAGGAGATGAATGCTTGGATCAAGGAGATGCATGCTAGGGATGGGGAATGGGTGTTCAGAATGGAGAGATGAATGCTTAGAATAGGTGAATGGATGCTCGAAATGAGCAAATGGGTGCTCGAAATAGGCGAACGGGTGTTCAAAATGACTGAACAAAGGGTGAAAATGATTGTTTGAAGGGCAGGTTTGCCCAAGTTAGGGAAAGTTCACCCAAGTTAGGGCAGGTTCACCCAAATTAAGGGTAGGTTCTTCCAATCTAAGGGGCAAGTTCACCCAAGTATAGGTCAAGTTCACCTATTCAGTGAAAAATAGGTAGAAACAGATGCTTGAATCAAGTAAATAGGCACTCAGAACGAGGGGGTGACTGCTCTGAATGAGGGGATGATTGCTCAATATGATGAAAGGATGTTTAGAGTAGGGAGATGAATGATCAGAATGGGAAAACGAGTACTCTGAATGAGAAATGGGTGCTCACAACGGGCAAAGAGGTGCTCGAAATGGTTGAATGGAAGGTGAAAAAGGTTGTTTGGAGGGTAGGTTCACCCAAGTTTGGGAAAGTTCACCTAAGTTAAGGGTAGGTTCACGCAAACCATGGGGAAAGTTCACCCATTCAAGGGCAGGTTCGCCTATTCAGTTAAAAGATTGACAATTTTGACAAAAACAGGCTACAAAATGACTAAGATAGAGGGTAGTTTCGCCCCTATTGAGGGAATCTTCACCCAAGTTGAGGGAAAAGTCACCTCTTTCAACTAACTTAGACTCAATTCAGATGAAAATGGCTAAGGAAAAGGACCAAAAACAATGCAAACAACAAGCAAATGACAAGAAACACACTGGTTTTGCACAAAGAAGACAGTATAGACAACACAATCCTAAGATTAGTGATGAGGGGTATGGCTAACACAGTCCTAAATCTAGGATGAACAAGGAATCTAGGGAGTCCTCGATATACTCTCAGTATGTGAGGCACAACTGTGAACACCAACCCATCACTGGCATGAGTCGGGAACCCCAACAAGATAGTGAAGGGCTCAGACCAACTCTTTATGTCTATCTAGGTATCACCCTAGCTTCGACACTCTGCCAAACATGACGTGATTGGATTAGGGTAAAAATTTGGCTCTCCTCCCTTTGTATACCTCGCTGGTACGCATGGTTGGGATCGTCCCTTGGAGTGATGAAATCCCCAAGCAGGTCCCGCTAGAAAGAGAGCACTAGTCATTTTCAGCTACTCCCCACACTCACACGAAGTGCAAGGGGAAAGCGTGAACGAAGTAGTGCCCCCTTGGGTGACACAATGGACTTACAGATTTGCCAAGAAATAAGTTGACTCCCCCTAATTAGACTATGTGCCTAGATTAATCAGCGAAAATGATAAGGAAACTAGATAAATCAATCATCCTGCAAGAAAAACGTTAGTTGTTTTGTTCTCCATTCTTCATCAATCATGAAATAAGCTACAAAAATGTTAGCAAAAACATAAAAAAAACTCACAAATAGATGATGTTAGAGGGTTAGAATCTCAAAATGATAAAAAATAGAAGCAAAAATGAAGCTGAAACAACTGTTTTACCTCACGAAAAGCTCTGTCTGGGTAGGTTCACCCCTCTATAGGGCAGGTTTTCCCCTCCTTGGGTAGGTTCACCCCTCTATAAGGGTAGGTTTGCCCCTCTGCAGAAAATAGTGAAGAAACAGACTAAAACTAAACTATAAACTACTATTTTTTACCTTGCAGAAGCCTTTGTTTAGGGTAGGTTTGCCCCTCTACAGGGGCAGGTTCACCCCTCTGTAAGGGAAGGTTCACCCCTTTGCAAAAAATAGTTAGAAAATAGATAAAAAACTACACTTTAACTACTGTTTTACCTCTGTCAAGGGCAAGTTTTCCCAACTGTGGGTGAGGTCACCTCTATCTTGGGTGGAGTCGCCTATCTGCAACCTGAACCTACAAAAAGTGAAACAACAAAAAACATAAAAGATAGGGACCTATTTGTGGGTCCCATCGGGCATGCTAGAAATGTGAACTAGTGATCTTATCCTACTCTAAAAATGGATGCAAAACAAGATGCAAAAGAGAAAGGAAAAGAACACTAACACCTCGTGATAAGCCTTGTTGAATTCAAAACAAAGAAAGATAACAAAAAGTAGGTATTTATCTTGTCTTGAATTGATCTTTTGGTTGGCTATTGATGGTTGATTTTGTGTGCTCCTTTGATGGAAAGATGTGCTAAAAGTGGATTCAAAATGATCTTGATGAAATGTAGATTGAAATGAGATAAGTGGGTAGTTGAGGAGATGAACAAGATAGATGCAATGAGAGCATGAAGATGAGCAACAATGGTGGATGGAGAGCTTGAGAGCTTGAAAATTAGTTCAAAGTTGAATGATTTGTGTTGTGAATGCATAATGAATGAGAATGAAAGAAAAATTATTCATTTTATGGAGAGAAACCCTAGGGAAATAGATGGTTGAGATCTTGCCACCATGGGCAAGATGAAGGGTTGAGATCTTGCCACCATGGGAAAGATGGATAAGGACACATGAGGTGGAAGGTGACATGTGATGGGAAGGTACTTGTAAGTACCTTGGAATAAGGATGATGTGACCTCTCAATGATCACATGGGGAAGAGGAGGATCTTGGATAGATAAAAGTGAATTTAAAATTCACATGATAGGGAGATCTTGTGGATAAGACAAGGTTCCCAAAAAGAGAGGTGAGAAGTACCTTGGATAAACAAGGTTCTTAAAAAGGTAAATACTTACCACATGTGACTGATGTGACAAGTCAAAAGTTCTAGAAGACTTTGGGACATGTGAGTGATGTGACAAGTCAAAGATTCTAGAACTTACATGGGGATAAGGAGAGTCTTGGAAAGATCAAAAGGAATTAAAAACTCCTTGGGGGATGGGTAGAGTTGACCAAGATGTTGATTGGATTAGATAATCAATGATTAGAAGATAATTAATGGTTAATGAAAATTAGAGGCCAACTTGCAAAAGTTGGAGGATGTGACACATCCTAATCAAGGATTAGGAATGTGCACATTCCTAATGATGAGATTACGAGGTTGATTAGGATTAAGGAAAATGATGTGTCATGTGAGGAATTAAATAAATGTCATATTTATTTAGTTCATTTGATGAAAAGGGGAGTAAAGGGTAAGGTATTTAATTTTTAACTAAATACCTTAGGGGTTTAGAAGAGATTAAGGGGATTAATTAGATAATAGCAATATTACCTAGTTACCGCGGATAAGAGGATGTTTAGATGAAAAGGGACAAAATTGGATAAATGTAATTGTCCAAATTTAGGTGTCTACAACATGAACCAATGCTAGCAAGATGGGACAACAACAATCAAGAGGGGTGATCAAGCCCCCAAGATCAAGATCTCATGACAAACCAACATAAGCATAAGGGAACACACATGAAAATGATATCAAGAACAATGACAAGGCATAAACATGTACAATGCCAAATATGAGAGAGAGAAAAAGAAAAGAAAAATAAATAATCAGATCAATCTTCAACCGTTTTTCCAACATGATGCAGATAAAATCTAGGTTGTTTGTTTGGAACATGCATACTCACTTTGAGGTGACAAAACTCATGGTTGTATACTGGGTGAGAAGGCCTAAGAGGTGAGAAACAGACACTCATGGCTGGTATGCACTCACACACATGCAGGTGGCTATGGGGAAAGTCATGCCTTAGAATGGGCTTCCCGCTCAACCATACCAAAGTTATACATCCTGATAACTTTAATAAGGTGCCACAAAAGAAATATGGTCTTTTCAAGCTTCACTAGAGAAGCAAAACTTTGTATGCTTGGAGCTCATGAACAAATTCGATGGCTCCACAGGCATGCAAGTTATGTTATGCAAGGTGGCCATATAACAAATGCAACATGCAAAGGATTTTCAAAGGAGTCTTGCATAGTTCATGTGAGGTCTTTAACTTAGTGAACATTGTGCCTAATCTCTCCAAGAGAGGACCAATCAAAGAATAGAAAATTCACAACTTAGGGGATGCAACAATATGGGGTCATAGGGGCCTATTAATGATGATATAGAGGGTGATTAGGGCTAGGTACATCAAGTTCAATGTGAAAGTGTGATTAAATACACTCTACAACATTAAAATGAGGTCCACTTAGCCTAGAAAGCGATCCAATGTGAATGTGTAAAACACATTACAACACTCTAGAGATTAAAACCAAGTTTAATTTACAAACCTTCTAGATTAATGTGAGAATGAAATTAAATACATTTTACAACACCTTTACAAGACATCAATAAATGCATTTAATTTAGATTGTAAGGGCCCAAGACCTAATGTGGATGTATAAAACACCTCACAACACTAAATAAAGGTGATTTTAAGTTCAATTTATTATTAATTATTCCTAAATCAAGGAAGGTGCACTTTTTTCAACACTACAGAGCATATGAGTCCCACCTAGGATTTTGGGTCCCAATCTAGATTTTGCATCATTCTAAGAATTTTTGAAAATGTGTCCCATAATTAATGCCTAATGGGACTCATATGCCACTTCTCGTGTATGATTCCCATGTGGTCAAAAGTTAAATTTAATTCAAATTCTTGGCAAGATTTTATTCTTCTAGATCTGATGCCAGCTTGTAGTGTTGTAATTCTGAGAAATTTGACATAAGCAAGTATAAATACAGGTTTCTTTCACTCATTTTACACCTAGCAAGTTTAATCAACATTCTTATAGAAAAGTTGAGT
>VDFB02087913.1:0-15883 GCA_007258455.2 Sequoia sempervirens | reverse complement strand
ATCTTTCTATAGATTCTATTCTTACATATTTTTGAAATAATATATATAATATATTCAAACTTTTACGCCAAGTTTCCTAACTCTAATTTTTGATTTTTTTGCCACTTAAGGGCTTGTTTTTTCCATGATGATCTCTTCACATACTAGTAACATATTGATAATGCTAGAATGGTTTTCTCGGCAATGCAACTGTATCAATATATTTCTAGCATATTTTGTAGTAATTCTTCCCACACTATAACATTGAATATTGTATTTACTTTATGTTGCACAATTACACCACAATACATATATATATATATATATAGAGAGAGAGAGAGAAACATATATATACATTTACATATATAGATACATATATATATATACATGTATATGCACACACACACACACACATGCACACACACACACACACGTGCGCACACACACACACACACACACACACACACACACACACACACACATATATATATATTGTCAAGTTGGGCTCCACTATTTACCATTAGATAATATAGAGAAACAAGCGAATTATAAAAGAACTAATAGGAAAACATTGGAGAGTGACATACATCTGAATCTTAAGTATCATCTTAATACGTCTTATGACTATTACATAGAATTCTTGGCTTCTACCAATATGTTGCATGATACTCTTTTTTCGTCGTCTGTTGAAAGCTTCCTATAACAAATTGTTATTTTCTGTTGTTCTTTTTCTTTGCAAGGCAAGAAAATTTACTAGTTAAGTTGCATTGTCGAAAGAGCCATTGTGGTGTTGCTTGTGTATGAGGCTATTGTAAGAATAGTCATCCTTGACTCCATTCTATAATAGATCTGATAGTTTTGAAATTGATGTGTTGTGAAATCTGTAGTTGTTTTACATGGGTATTTTCTATAAATCTTTTGTTCATCATATTGAATACCAAACAATGCAACTTAAATTTCCAATTAAATCTATGGTACTATATGCACTTTGCATAGATCATTGCATCATATAATTGTTGCATAACATAGAGAAAATATGCACTACCTTGGGGAATTGGGTTTGAATAATTGATTTGGGAAGTTGGAAGGATACACGCATTTGTTGATGTTGATACAGTTCTATTACAATTTCCCTTGTTCTCTATATCTAAAGATGGGATGGTTGGATAGGTTGAAGCTGAGTGGCAAGTGTTTTTTGGCATGAGGGTGAAGCTTAGCAATTACATGGCTTGGGGGTTTTTGTTTGAAGTCTCCGCCAGGCTTTTTGTTAGCGCAACCACAAATTGGAATTGCTAGAGACAGGGATCAATTTTTACTGACAGCCTAGAGGTTACCTCTTAAACAAAGGATCTGCCTAAATCTTCCCCATTGGTCAATAGAGATAGATAAGCAGAACCATAAAACAATGACAAAAAAATTACTACCCTCAACATATTTTCTAGCAAAAGAAAGGACATTTAATTGCAATTCCTCCATCCATATAGAACAGTAATCTCTTTTAAATCTACACAGTCGGTATAATGACAAAGGTACAAACATTTGACAAGAACACATAGACAATAACTTAACCATCTATGCAAACTACTCATCTAGCAAGACATACACTATACATATATATATAGATACATTGCATCTATATATATAAAGAACTGTAGAAAATGGAATTCTGCAGATGAAATATAGAAAATTTTGTTTAAAGGAAGAGAAGAAAGAAACAACAAAGGCTTTGTTTGAAAGCATACAATGTATAGGAATAACTGTTTAGACATACCTAATTTTGGTATGTTTTGGAATGTATGTAACCATGCAAAAAGAAAAGGGGCAAGCGTACAACTTTGCTTTGCACTAAAGGATCTCTAGCCCTTCAATAAGGGAATTTTTAAACTTAAAGCTAGTAAATAATAAATTTAGAAAAAAAATTTATGACAATATATATTTGTGGTTAGGTGTGTATGAAATGACCAAAAAGACAGAGGAAAAAAAACTTACAAGAACAATACATCTATAATGTATAGTGAAGATTGCATAGCACAACACTTGTTGATCATCCAATCGATGAATTAGTGGCAGTGCATGGGAGGTTTTGACTATTCTGCACCCATTGAGCAATGCAACCAAAGGAAAAAATGGAATATACAGAAGACAATATATGTGTAAAAGGAATAGAAACAAAGAATTCTATACATCAACATTATACATATAGATATACACATACATATACATATACATATACATATATACATTTACATACATATACATATACATTTACATATACATACACATACACATATGCATACATATACATACATGTACACATACATATAAATATACATATACATATAAATATGCATATACATATACATATAAATATACATATACATATACATATACCTACAAGCATGCTTCTTTCCCTTTGTTTATCGCTTGTCTTCTTGACAACTTTTACTAATACCTAGACCTTACCTCTTAAACAATGATCTCCCTAAATGTTCGTCATTGGTGAATAAGCTTTGCAAAGAAATCATAAATTTACAATTGTGAAGGCAACTGTTATATATAGTGAATGTCTTTTTAATAGGTTTTTTACACTCTCCTTTCTCAAATAGTAAATTTCTTTATAATAGCTTGAATATTGAATTGGGAAGCAAACTGTTATATAGATTGGTCTAGGCATGACATAAGTTTATCTTTGTCCTAGACTGTTGATATTAGTTAGACCTAGAAGCACACACACACACACACACACACACACACACACACACACACATATTTGATTAAATTTGTATGTGAATGGCAAGAAAGAACCAAGAGTCATTACATTCAAAGAAACTTTAAATCAAATACAATGTCATTAAACTAATGCAATAAATAATTTATCACTTCTAATTTTAGCGTAATGAAAAAACTTATACGATTCATGCAGATTTTGATGAGTAGCCATATACAAAATATTTAATATATATTAAAATATATTGTCAAGTATTGCTCATATAGAAAATATTTGAAATATATGTGGGAATAAATTGTTCAGTTTTATTTCAAATTCTAATATGTTTAAACATATCATATAACCATCCAACTGATTTGAAATATTCAAAAGCAAGAATGACAACAAAATTGATGCACCATGGTATAATATAAAAGATGGAAAGTAAATAAACATGCAAATATGTAGATGCAAACATAGGTATAAATTGTGTCATATTTCTTAAACAAATGTCTTAGCATGTCATAGTCAGTATTTAAAATTCAAAGCTATGAGAAATGATCAAAAGTGCGAAAGAGAAGTCAAATCGTAGGCTTGCTAGTGGAGCCTTTTTTTTGTAGCAAGATTATATATCTTTATTATGTTTGCAAGCAATAGTTTACACTCTCCTTCGAAACCAACTTTTGTTGCTTTGGCGATCACTATTTTCAAGTGTTCCTCTGAATTATACGTTTCTATTCTAATCAAAGCAGTGAAGATATATGATTTACAAACAAGGCCTTTAATAACAACATGTTCTGTTGTAGAGTCAGAGCTGACTTGAAATGCATAGAGGTCTTTTGCTGGCATCTACAATAAACTAGTGGCAACTTCATCAAAAGAAACACACTAAAGGCTGCCTAAATGGTCTTGCAGCTTTAAATGTAGAAGATACCAATAGTTTCATTCCTTAATTTCCATCTGAAAATGATCACAAAACCAAACATCAGCACAGGGGCATGTGCATTTCCTTTTGTATTCTTTACCATTAACCAACAAGGGGCAAGTAGGGTAACAAAAAGACTCAGTTTTTGCAATTTGAATGGTTGCTTTGAAAATGGCTTCAATAGTTTCTCCCAAATGAAGGTAGTTGTTTAAGATAAATGCAATAGTAACTCTATCATTTGAAGGATTCAACCTCCAACGTGCAAAAGAAGTTGAAGCTAGTTGGTCTACTTTAATTGGCCCCTTGGATCTAAGAGTGTTTGCCTCAGGAATAGAAGGGTTAATTTCAATGACTATTCCTATTGATATGTTGATAAATTTTCCATTAAAGTAGCCTACACAGCCACTATGGACAACAACAATCACTATTTCACCAGAAAGATACATCTGGTGCAAGGTATCACCTTTTTCTTGCTAGCCTGTGCCCCACAGATTAACATCAATGAGAAAAGTAGAGACATCATATAGTTTAATTGTTTGTTAGATTGTTTCAGATCCATTTCTCCTACGAATAGTTGAAATGTACCCAACATGCACTACAATGCTAATAATATCATCAAAGTTGTTATCACTATAGTTGCTTATTTCACTAACTGGCACAAAAGCAGTTTTTTTTGGGACAAGAATCTCATCTTCAAATCGGTTTATTGTTGATTTTTCATCCAAAATAATCTCAATATTACTATTTCATTTATTGAATCTTTTATTGGCTTCCTTAACTAATCCCCTCGATATTAAATAAGTAAACCCCACCTCAACTCGACCATAATGTAATTTAGCAATATCATCAAAACAAGTAATACGTATTTCTATCCCCACCACATCTATAATGTAAAAATTAAATAGTTGGCATTCACCTCTTTGTTTCTAAAAAATGATGCATCTCCCTAATATGTGTTGCACGCCCTTTAACTGTCCAAACATTTTGATAAATGTTCAAAGCTTTAATCGAGCTGACCTTTGGAGGGTTGTTTTTTTTTTTAGGGGACACTTGCAGACCAAATTTAGGGGCCCGTTTAGGAGGGGAAGGTGAATCAGGTGCCAACATTTTCTCTTCTTGTTGCTTGAAAAAATACCTAGGGGTCCGAATAATTTGACAATTAGGCATAATTACAACTAAGTTGGATATGATTAAGGCCCTGGAAAAGAAGCAAAACAATGTATTGGACAAATTATATGAGGTAGAAATGAAAAAGAGAGAATTATTTAACATAGAAAATAAACAACGCAACCCACCTTGAATCTTGGATATTCCTACAGATGCAATCTTTTAAATATACTATAAGGGAACCTATTTTCAGAGGCACTGTAAGGGTATCATGATCATGATGGGCAAAAAGTGGCAATATGATGGGTATGTGGCTGACGACTATTTTTTAACCCAAAATTGATGAAACGAAAAGGGTTTTAAAGGAGATTCTCAACTTTCTACCAATATAAATTATGCTTTTACTTTGAATTTAATAAATAATTATTAATCATTTTCTATTTGAATTATGACTTATATTTAAAATCTTATAAAAAAATGTGTTATTATTTTTATTGTGGTTAGGGTGGTCGATGACACCTACTTTTTTTCTCTGAAATTAAGTACTATTGCACTAAAATTTCAAATTTTCACAAATAGATTTATTTTTTTTTATAAAATAAACCTAGTATTTTAGAAACTACATTCAATTTTCTATAGATTCTATTCTTACATATTTTTGAAATAATTTAGATTTAACTTATTCAAATTTTTACATCAAGTTGCCTAACTCTGATTTTTCTAATTTTTTTGCCACTTAAGGGCCTATTTTTTCCATGATGATCCTACATATACCCGTAAACAACATATCATTGCATTTGGAAGGAAAAGTTCCTATTTGCAAATGGTGGCCATCAGATAGGACAACCTTGTATTGCTCAACCTGCCCTTCATGACCACCAAATTTTTTGAAGGAAAATTTTTGAAGGACCGAAGAGAGAACAACATTGTTGGCATTGATAGAATGAACTGTAAATGGAGTTAAAGTCAAATCTTTCTTTATAGCCTACAAAAAAAAGTGCAATCAAGAAAAATGTAGATCATCACACCAAATCGATAAAATGAGCAAGGAAAAAAAAGGCTGCAAAGAGATACATTATTATGTGCTCAAAAAGATCAATGCATGTCTACTTTCATATCTATATCCTCTAAAAGATCAATGCATCTCTACTTTCATATCTATATCCTCTACTACGACCAACTATATATGTATACACTTGAATTCCAATCAAGCAACAACAACAAGAATGGTAGGAAATAATAAGAGCAAGCTTGTAGAGGGTACAACGAAAGAGGAAGGAAAACTTACAAAATTAGAGTCTGTAGGTTGGTAGATGCCATCCTTAGAGTTGGAGTCCACAACATTAGGTGTACAAGTTGACACCAAATCAATTCTTGGGGGCTCTGGAGACCCATCCATAGACCCAACTCTACAAACATAGTTGTAGAATCCTTTAAAGGGAAGGGATCTTCCAACCATAGTTGACTCATTGACAAATTTATACAACAATAAAAAATCAAAGATTAATGCATTCCAACATTCAATACTAGCTTGTTCAGAACTTAGAATGCATACAATCTTCTTCCTATATTTGTATAAACGCCTATATGCAAGCATTTGTATACATTGCTACTTGCTCGTTCATATTTCTTAATAGAAACAATGGAATATACAACAACAAGAATAGAAATACTTAAATACATATATGGGTTCAATTTTTCCTCTATTTATAATTTTTGGAAAGCAAAATTAAGAAGATATAAATATCCATATGCACACATGTATGCATTTATCTCTATATATAACAATATATCTAAATGATAACATTTTCTATCCAAATAGATTAAGCACGTTGAAGATTACAAAACAATCCTTGCTACAAGTACAATAAAATACTCTACCATAGGAAGCTTCAAATAGATCAGTGGAAAAAAATATCATCAAAGTTATTGATAGTCAAACAAATGAGGGAAGAAGAATATCATGAAACATGCTAATAGAACACAACCATTCTATGTAATAGCTATGTTGTAAATTCTAGTTCCATAATTTTTCGTTCAATACTTATTCACCAATGAGCAACATTTACGAATATCTTTTGTTGAAGAGACAAGCCCCACATTCTCATTATCAATTGTAGGAAACTCTTCTATATTTGAAGAATTTTACAATAGTCTGGTATCAAACCAACACCACAATGGCTATTTCAACAAACCAACCCAACCAATATATTTTCCCATATATATATATATATGTACATTCATACATATACATGTATATTTACATATATACATAATATAGGGAAAAACACAAATTCTAACAAGACTATTACATAAATAGTGAAGAACCACACAAATTAAAATAGGAGGGATTGTATATATATGGATATGTAGAGGGTTTCTTATTTGTTTGAAGTTTCCAATGTGATTTTCATCAGCAAAACCATCAAGAGGATTTGTTCTAAATTTAGTTGTTCCAGAATTTCTGTGTTGCTTTATAATATTTAATTTCACCCTATGCACGTCACATTTTATGCATAATGTGCAAGGAAGCACATTGATTAAGTTGCATTGTTGAAAGAGCCATTGTGGCTACAATCTGCTATTAAGCCAGTAGGGACCACACATTTGAGGTAGTGCTTTGTTATGAAACCAACACAACAATGCCACTTTCAAGAATGCAACCTACTCAATATAGTATCCTCATAGAACTTTTTCCAAATGGACAACAAAAGGTGCAAGCCACCATAATGAAGGCTTTCTTATGGCAGGAGTTGAAACATATGAGAGAGAAAGAATACATATATATAACACTACAATGGTTGTTTGAAAATGCAACTTAATCAAAGTATACTTTGCCACACTACTACATTCAATATTGCATCTACTTCATTGGCCCCCATCGGACTACAACAACATAATGCATTAACCCCCACAACAATAAAAACTTACCATTCACCTTCCGTGTATCAAGGTGACCACTTCCACAACCACCAAACCATGTAATATATGTATACATATATGTATGTATACATACATATATATAGACATGGAAGTACACATGCACTTATCTTTTGAAAGACTTTAAATATATTTTCCTTAATCAAATGTCTATCCATGTGCTGTGATGATGTGCATTTTGCTTGATTACACTTGTTTAACAAAAAAATAAATATAGATATGCTTCCAGCGCTAATAAATATAAAGGCAAGAGAGAGAAAAAATTATATTGTACTTGGACCAATCTATATAACAATTCACTTGCCAATTCATAATCCAGGCAACATTATTCGACACTCAGTATTATAGGGAAATACCAAAAGGATAAAATATCTATGAGAAAACATTTACTATATAACACCGGGCAAACTAATTTCATCTATATATATCTATGTATGTATATGTTTACATGTATATATATATATGCATATGTCCACATATTTGTATGCATATGTTTACATGTATATATGAATGGATATTTGTACATGTATATATATGTATATATGTATACATGCATATATATGTCCATATGTTTACATGTATATATATATGTGCATGTTTCACATGGGTATTTTTGCATAAATGATTAATTTATTGTTCATCTCTTTGGTGCCTTGTTTATTGTTGCCTTTGATAGTAGGGTGAAGGGGTTTAACACTGATGTACTGCAAAATGTGCAAGAAAGTATATTGATTAAGTTGCATTTTCAAGAGAGCCATTGTGGTGTTGGTTTGATAGCACATTATATATTCTTCATGCCTTTTGTTTGATGCTTATTGTTCCTGTTGATAGTAGGTTTGAGGGTTTTATATTGATTATGATGCATTGTGCAAATAGAAAGTGCAGTTTTTCTTTATCAGCAAACCATTGTTAAAATCATTATGTTCTGCTCCATCCTATAGCATCTTGGGGGGAGTTAAGGGGGGGAAATTTTTTTTTGTGGTGACATGGGCATTGGTTATTATGCAGGCTGGTGGCAGTGTAGAATGTTGTCGTTGTAATGGGGAAGGTGAATGGTAAGTGCTTGCTGGCCCGATGGTTAATGCATTCTATGGTTATGTAGACATGTATATATACACATATATATATATGTATATATGTATACATGTATATATATGTCTATATGTTTACATGCATATATATATATTTGTATGTCTATATGGGTATTTTGCATAAATGATTAATTTATTATTCATGTGACCCAACCTCTGCTAATTGTTCCTTTCGATAGTAGGCTCATTAGTTTTAACATTGATCTATTGTAAAATGTGTGAGAAACTATATTGATTAAATCACATTGTCAATACAACCTTCTTATATATATATATATATATATATATATACATATACATATACACACTTAATCAAGACTCCAAGCTACATTACTGTTATTTTAATACCTCTGTTACAATTTCTCTTTTTCTCTATAATATTTAGTGTGAGGCAATGCAACTCAAAAAATTTCATAAAATTAAGAATATTTAACTACAATTTCCCCTGTAGCAATGGGTATGAAGCCAAAAATTCACAACAATAACTAAAAACAATAAAAAAGAGCCACAAAGATTAGTCACCCCAACCATATTTTTTTCACGGAAGGAAAAATATTTAACTACAATTTCCCTAAACCCATAGTAAATAGAGCTTCCAATGCGAAATATATATATAGATAATCTAAACAGGAGGCCAACAACAAGAGAAACAAGATTTAACTACAAAAAACTCAAAGTTACATAGCCATATCTACGAAGAATAAACAAGGGCCACAAAAATCACTCAGGAACACATTAACAATAAATTAATCATGTATGCAAAAAACCCATCCAAACATCAGTATAAGGGCCACAACCTCCATTGAAAATTTGAGCTTTATCATCTGATACTAAATATCATATACAAATAGAGAAATTCTAGAAAGAACTATTATGATAACAGTAAACACCCACCAACACAATTTTATCTCCAATATGTGAATGGTTTCATACATCCCTAAACCCTACACACAAATAGCTATAATTCATCCTATGCTAATAGCTGCAACACCAAAGTTATACAGAGATAATCAATACAGTAGACCAACAACAACATAAAGTAGATTCAACTAAAATTGCTCCTATGGTAAGAGGTATAAAGGAAAAGAAACATTTAACAAGAAGGTCCATTAACAATAAATTAATCATTTCTTCAAAACACCCATGTATAATAGAGTATAACCCCACAAGCTTCATTGAAAATAAAAACCAAACCATGTGCACCACAAAGATGCACAAAGTATATATATGTGTCTACATATGTATGAATAAACCAAGGCCACTTTCACTAAATATTATAGAGAAATCAAGAAATTGTTAAAGAGGTATTAGAATAGCACTCAACAACCAAAAATTAGTAGCCCTATCCATATTTTTTTCACGAAAAAGAGAATATTTAACTACACACTCTCCACCCCCAAAGACTGATAATCTCCTTCAAGTCTCGAAAATGGGTATAACACAAAAGATAGAAACATAAAATAAGAAGACATTGACAATACATCAATCATCTATGCAAAGCACCCATGTAAAAATCGGTATAAACCCACAAGCTTCATTGAAAATTTGAGCTACATCACCACAAATAGAGATATTGTAAAAGACCTGCTAAAATAATACTAGACAACCACCAAAGTAATTTTATTTTGAATATGTTAATGCTTTCATACAACCCTAAAACCTACACACAAATAAATACAATTGATCCCGTGGTAATGGCTACAACACCAAAGATACACACAGACAACCAACCCAACCATATTTTTTGAAACCCTAACCATATTTTTTGGAGATCATCTATGCAAAGAACCCATGTAAAACTCAATATAACCCCACAAGCTTCATTGAAAATTTGAGCTACATCACCACAAATAGAGAAATTGTAAAAGACCTACTAGAATAATACTAGACAACCACCAAAGTAATTTTATCTCCAATATGTTAATGTTTTCATACAACCCTAAACCCTACACATAGATAAATACAATTTCTGCCATAGTAATGGCTACAATGCCAAAGATACACACAAAAAACCAAAACAATGCACCAATAACGTGCAAATAACCAAGCCCAACCATATTTTTATAATGGAAGAAAGAAAGAGAGTGATAATGTCTTTCAAATCTTGAAAATGGGTATACATACAAACAACCAAAACAATAGACCAAGAGCGAACAAATAACTAACCCTAACCATACTTTTTCAACAAAGAAAGAATATCTTTGTTTAGTAAATGAACCATCTATATGTAAACTACCCATGTAAAAGAACTTACAGATTTTGGACAACAAGAGTTTTCAATCTCGCATAAAAAAGTTTGCAAACAACCTCCTATCAAACTAGCGATGGAGCCGAAGGACATGTTTTCTACAATAATCTGCTATTAATCCACCGACGAAGCCAGACACAAGGATTTTTACAATGGCCTCCTATGAAACCAATACCACAATGGCTATTTCGATAATGCAACTTAATGAAAATTTCTCTTATCATGATGGCTGCAACACGAAAGGTACACACAAATAACAAAAAACCATAAATGAACGATGAAAAAATTACTAACTAGGTAAGCATATTTTTTCATGAAACAAACAACATTTAACTATAATTCCTTCATCGATGCAAAATGATACTCTCTTTCAAAACCTCCACAATGGGTATAATGCCAAAGATACAAACATTTGACAAGAACACATAGACAATAAATTAACCATCCATACAAACCACCCATGTAAAATGACTTACAGATTCCAAAGAACACCAATCTACAATCTACCATAAGAGGCTTTAAAACCAGTGATGGAGCCGAAGGCAATGATTTTTTTCACAGTCATTTGCCACAAAACCAACACCACAATTGGTGTTTGCAAAATGTAACTTAATCAAAGTATACTTTCCCAGACTGTTACATTCAATATCGCATGACTTCATCTGTCTGCATTTACTTCGTCTACCTCCATCGTACAACAACCAAAAAATGCATTAACCATCAAGCTAGAAAGCACATACCATTCACCTTCTACCTTTCGAGGAGACCACCTCCACCACTATGAACCCATGTATTTGAAAAATTCCACGTTGAACATTTACCATTCACCTTCCCCTTTACAACGACAACATTCTCCACTGCAACCAACCCACATAATAACCAACACCCATGTCACCACAAATTTTTTTTTTCCCTCCCCACTAGCCGACAAACCCTCGGTGTTGGTAAAACAAATTTACAGTTGGGCTGATGAAAATCCCAGTAGAAACTTCAAACAAAATATCCTATCGGCTGTTATATAGTTTCTATTGTTATCCAAAAGGAATTCTTCACTATCATAGCAACTGATTTAGTTTCGACTATGCATAGAAAACCAGATACACAATATTAGATGCAAAAAAAAAAAAATTTAGAATAGTGGGAAATAGATCTTATGATTCTAAAGATGTCCCAACAAAATAAAGTTATGAATTAGTATATATCAATGTTCTTTGCATCCACCATCAATTACATACATTCCTGCAAGCAGGTGGAACACATTGACGATTAGTGCGATCAAATGTATATACAATTTTCAACCAACCATTATTGATCAGTGTATTGTGACTTTAACAGCCATTGGAAGTGCAAACAAGGGGAGCAAGCTTCTATAAGTGTGCAACTTTGATCATGTCATGCAAAGTTGTTGTGAAGGTAGGAGCGGTTTTTTTGCATTTTACATTTTTCTACATTGGGTGATAGTTGGAAAAGCATTAGAAAAGTGTTGGCAACGATAACTTATTGTGCATTTCTTGCAGACGTCAAGAAAATAAGAATCAAAGAGAAAGCAAGCAAGAAAAGGTACACTTGTAACAAGGAGGAATTTATGTGAAGGTGGTTGCTATATTGTATTATTTTAGATAACGTGTTGTTGAAAAGGCTGTATTGTTTCAATTTTTGATAAGGCTTTGTTCGGAAATGAGTATATTTTTTTATGGGATTTTCAATGCTAACTTTTGAGAGGGTGTTGTTGAGAAGGCTATATTGTCTCTATTTGTGATAAGATTTTATTGAGAATAATCAATTTTTTATAAGGTCATTTATGATTTCCATGTAGCGGTGACAGATGCAAAGGAATAAAATAGCAATATTGATTCATTTATGGTTCACATTCTATGGTGGAGGCTTTGAATAATTTTGTTACTGCAAGCTTTTTGTGTTTTATGGGTGTTCCATATGGGTCACTGTTGCAAGTAATATTTTTGTAGGCATGGTTGCAACACAATGAAATAGTTGATGATATATAGGTTGTGTTGTTTTCTGTAAGGTAGTGTTGATTATCATTCTCTATCATAGGGTATATTATTTCCTTTTTGGTAAGGTTCTATTGGGAAAGACTATATAGTTCATTCAAACAAATATTATTTAATTCATGGATCAGGTTTTGTAGTGTTGGTTTTGCATGGGTTTGTTACTGTGTTTTCCAGTGTTGTGCGAGATTCACCATATGGCTAATAGTCAATACCAATATTGTTTCATTTATGGCCTTCATTTTTGTGGCAATACGTACAATGCAATAAAATAGTGAATGTTATGCAATTGATATTGTTTTGCACAACACACTGTTCACTGTTGTTGTCTACACTAGGCTATATTGTGTCATTCATGGCCTCCATTCAGTGTGGATAGGAAAGGGAGGTGGGGGTTTATGTTTTTATTTTTAAATTAAAAGTAGTTGCTACATCAATAGAGAAGGCTAGTGAAATGGAATCAACATTAATTGTTTTATGGCTTTCATGTAGTGACAATGGCTATAAGCAGTAGTTTCTTTTTCAAGTAGTCAAGAAGATAGAAAATACCTATGCAATTTTCGAAAGGGCATTTCCCTATGGCTATATTGGTTTGTTTCTCAAAGGGTCCTACTTGGAAAAAGGCTATATTGTTTTTATTTCTCATAACACATTGTTGCGTTTCATTCTATGAATTTAGCCTATTTTTCAAGATAGTTGTTAGCAAGGGGGCCAAGCATGCATTAAATACACCTGTCTAGTTATTTTTTTATTAGCCTTAAAAAATGATTTATTAGAATGATATACTGTATAGTAAGTGTCACAAGAAAGACTAATTTGACCATTGATAAGAGTGGTGAAAAATGTATGCTCTTGCTCAAGGGTTTAGTGGGAGCCCATCATGCTCAATGACCCAATATGATAGGGTGAACAACAAGCAAATTTTGTTATGTCTGACTTTATATTTCCTATCTGTAGGTTTGTGTGTCACTGGCATTAGATGCACATAGTATTTTATTGTTTGAAGACCACCTATGGATATATCTATATAATAGACACTTTTCTATAGGTGGTATGAGGCTATTTTGTGTTTTTGCAGGCGATGATGTTTGCAAAAGAAAAAGGAAAGTGTCACCTATGATAATTTTTTGCCAATCCTTTTTTTGAAGAACAAGCCAACAGTTTGCATGGGTTTTTTAATGTGAATTTTTCTGTGGGATTCTTTCTATGACCTCCATTTTCTGGCTATGTATGCAATGGAATAAAATTATTAACATAATCTAGTTTTCTTTTGTGGTCTATTGCTTGCTATACTGGGTTATTTTTATCCATTGGTTTTCCTGTCACAATTTTTTTGTGCTTTGTGCAACAATGCGATATATATATATATATAGATATATATATATATATATATATATATATATATATATATATACTTACATAAATGTATCTACCAACACCCTATCAAAAAATTGAAACAATACTATTAGTGTGGTTTTTAATATTATTTTACTACACATTATTAAGCATACCCTAGGTTATAGGAGATGTGGTTCATGTGAGGACACATGCATGCATCTATCACCACATGTGTGTCACTCTCACCCGCACTTGGGTGGTTGAGTTTCACACCCTTTAGCCTTTTATTCCACCTCACAAAACCACTCATCTGTCTCTTTCTAAGTAGGTTATGCCACATGTTTGGAATTTTCCAAGTAGGCATAACTCCCACCTAATTTGGTTATTTGGGAGTTATTACCCCTCTTGGAATTATATGCCAATATCCAGCTAAATAATCAACATTCCCTCTCCCTCCTATCTAGTTCAAATGAGTTCATATCAACTCAATCAATTCAAGGGAGAGATGAGACATATTGTATCATTTTGTGTGATAATATCATATTCATTTATTGCACTATATTCCAGCATTTCATCCTTGTGTTGCTCTCATGTGGAAGGATTATCTTGGTTTTGTAGGTGATCTTGGGTGCTCGAGTTCATCAACAACTCTTACATCGTATTAGAGCGTCAGATATGTAAGTCCCTTCTTGAATTTTAGAGATTTGTGAGTGTTTTAATTAGTATTTTAGGTTTTATCATTTCCTTGCTTGTCTTAGGTATCTTATTCTACCTTTGCATGCCATTTTTTGGTTGTTGGGGTCATTTTTTGTTGTTAAAGGCGTCTATTTTACACTAGATCCAAATTTTTTGTATATTTTAAAGAAAATCCACCATTTGGGTTTTGTTCATAGCAAAAAAAAACCATTTGGGTCATTGCTATTTTTTGTATACAGGTTGTATATTTTGCAGAAACTAAATTAGAATGTTTTAGCAGACCCCCTCTCCATTGGAATTTTGCATTTTGCACCTAATCTTTAAAAGCCTAAATCTCGGTGATTTTGGCTCTGTTTTGTGAGAATTTTTTTTTGATTTGGGGTAGAATTTTGCAGGCTTCGGAGTGGTATGATCCATTTTTATTCAACTGATCTGGATTTTGTAGAAAATTATCTTTCTCAGTAGATCTAAAGGACACTTCTCATTTTTGGAACTTCAAATGGTTGTAACTTTCACATACGACCTCAGATCGAGGTGATTCTTTTTTCTGAAAGTTGTTTTTTTTTAGCACTACATATTGGTACTATTTTGAGTTTTTGATTATGAGATTAAATTATACTTTCAATATTTGGGTCCAATATTGAATATTGTAAAACTCTAGAAACAACTCCAGAATTGTAAACACACTAATTATAAAGTGTTGCCATCATATTTTTCTAGGGGGATCATTGATTGAGTGAATGTGGGGGGGTGATCTTGTGGTTTTTTGATTGCTTTCATTTCTTTGTTGTGCATTCTTACAATGGGGAAACATAACATTCAACTCCTAACTCCATATAATTA
>VDFB02087909.1:0-11919 GCA_007258455.2 Sequoia sempervirens | reverse complement strand
GCATAGGTAAACCAGATTTTGTATTGTGGAGCTATATTAAGCTACCACTCTCAAGACCAATGTAACAATGATACAAAATGATGTTTGAGACTGCAAGAAGACATCAAAATGGCTAGTGTACTAAACAAATTCTTATGATTTTTGAAGAATGCTGATAACTCTACTCAGTTGGCTTCTTTTTTCAAAATCATACAAATTGAACCCTGGCATCAATAGACTCCGTATATCAAGCTACCACAATTCAAGTTTCAACGATGAATATTTATCATGCATGTTTTAGATAACATTCGAGTTTATGATGGTTTTGTTGTTTATATGATGTTATGTGATTCTAATCCTAATTCATGCTTCTAGGCTGCATATATATATATATATATATATAGAACCCAAAACGAACCGAACCCCCGCACCCCGCCCCAAAAAAAAAATTTTAGCCGAACTGGCAAACCGAACCCCTGAACCCGAACCAATACCGGGACCGGCTACTTAGAAAAAATCACATACAAACAAATGAACAATATTCATATTGATATGAATACCCTGAGCTTCAAGAGTTGAGTCTTGCCCATCTAACCTGCTTGCAAAATATCACAATTGGAAATTGTAAACACATGAAAAGTGTGTCAGGTTTATCCATTCTTAGGAAGCTTGTAAAATTGGACATTTCCCACTGTCCGGTGCTTGTGAATTGTCTCGAAAGGATCATGCTGTTGGAAGTGGAGATCCAAAATGACATTTTCATTAAATTAGGAAAAAGGAGATGCATGTTCGTCCTCAGGACACCCAGCCTCATCAGCTGGTGTTCTTGGGACATGTCTCCAATTTCCCTGAGGGCAGGGGATGTCCAGTGCCCATACCCTGGGAGATGGGGTTAGGCAGTGATGCATCCTTCTGTGTGTGTATCACATTTTCCATCCCCATTTCCTCAATTCAGGAAAAGTATTCCCTGTACCTGAAACATGTCCCTGTGTGTGTATCACTTTTTCCATCCCCATTTCCTCAATTCAGAAAAAGTATTCCCTGTACCTGAAACCTGTCCCTGTGTGTGTATCACATTTTCCATCCCCGTTTCCTAAATTCAGGAAAGGTATTCCTTGTACCTGAAACCTGTCCCCTAACCCCCTATCTATTCTGTTTTTGAACCTCCATATAACACAGATTTTCATTATAACATTTTCTGAATTTTAATTGCTTGACTACTAATTAATAATTTCTAAAGCAGAAAATGTCACTCACGTATTAAAGGATCAAATTTTTAAACAGGGAGAGGTTATGATAAGTGCCCCTTGGACAATCGACACGAACACTACTTGGTCATGTATTAGCAGGCAATTTATATAAATGACAGATGTATTGCAATGTGCAATCGAGATATTGAGATTAAATTTGCCAATCAATTACAAAACCTCCAAAAACAAGAGGTTTCAGAAATTCATTTCTTGATCAAGGCAACCATTACTTCATACATTGTTGCCTCTGCTTTCAAGCAATGCCTTCCTAAAATCTGTAACAATAAGTTCCTCAGTGTAGCAGTTGCTTTCCCAGGGGCTTTGACTTGGTATAGACGTCATAAAGTTATTATCTTCACAGTTAGAAAAGACTCGACACTTACGTTACAAGCAATTTGGTGGCCTTGTGCCTGCCACAAACAGTGGCATTGCCATATGCATCAAAAATATCAAATAGTTCATTTACCAAAGATAAGCAACACAACCCTGGGCACTTGGGTGGCATCCCCAATGTCCCAGATGCCTCAGGGACTTAGGGGGGACGCCCCAATTTCCAAGACCAGAGAACCCGTTCCATTTGATACATACAAATTAAAAAAGATAACCTTTTAATGAAACAAATGCTAAAAACCCCTAAAAATCTAAAAGAGGGAGGATCATCATTGTAAATGTAGCACATTGTATTTACTTCTCAAAATTTCAGCTGCCATTAGTTTGTTTAAATTATTTTAGTTGTCACCCCCGTGTCATCTCCAAATTTTGCTTATAATTTTGCCATCCCCATGTCTGCATCTCAGAAACTCAGAGAAACACTGGAAAAAAATATTTCTCATGAACATGGCTAGGGCATTCAAAGTAGGACTAGCTCCTTCCAGGCTGCATGCATAACGGCATTTTTCCTCTTGGCTTAGATGCCAGAGTCTGAGAGGTAACCATTTGATCAAAATAAACCACAGGTGCAGATTTGTACTCAACCTATTTTTTCTTAATATGGCAGGCACCTAAAATTCTGTAAGAACAGTTCCCAAAGGGAATGTATAAAGGCCAAATTTAATGCAAGGCAACATGATGTTTGAAAGAATACCTAATCAAATAGCAATACAAAATATTTATCAATGCAAGATCAACCACACCAAAAAAAAAAGGTAATATATCATGTCACCTGATCTTGCCAAATTTTGAAAAAATGGTGTGTGTAACAAGGACAGAAACTTTTGATGACACCCTAGGCTCTGCAAACCACCGAGATGGAACACCTTCCAATATAAGGGTATCCGGTTGTACCATATTCCTTGAACCATACCCTGCAAGATGAGTTAGAAATATAATTAGAGAAAAAGAATCGTGTACTTTATCAAGGACCACTTAATAAAAAGATTGTAGACACCAATTAATATAAAAGCAGCACAACATAGACAAAAAAAAGTTGCTTACTTCTATCCTGCACTGATGTTTTAATCAAGAGCAATCATGGTGGACTTAAAAACACCAGAAACTGCTATGCGGGATTGCTACTTATGACTATTTAACAAATCTTCAAATTTGCTCCCAATGTCCCCATCTTGGAATTAAGTTTAGAGATTTGTATTAAAATTTGTCTCACTATCCTGAAATATGCCTCCAAAAAAAGTAACTTGTGTTATTGATCCAAATTCAGCCTGATTGAACTTGACTCTCTAAATCTCATCCAGAATTGGTAATAGAGACACCTATGTTTAAATTAACGTATAAAATAGTTATATTACAAAGAGAACATAATCAGCACATTTGGCATTCTTGAAAGTATAAAGTCAAAATCATTTTATAAATTCACCAAACTACATGCACAGGTCTTGGGCCTCTACAACTAGATTCTTCAGCCTAGCTGTACCCAATAGTTCAGAAATTGGCTAAATTTAGGATTGAAGTAACAAGCTCAGTAGGGAAAAGGTTGGCCAATGAACTAACTACCAAACCTGTTATGGCCCATAATTGGTCCAGTACACAAAGCTTGCAGAAAATAAGTAAAACGCCTAAGTTGTTTTTAGAGTCACAACCAAACCAGATGCCAATTTGGCATATGAAACCACCTTGAAGAAGTTCATGTAACTTATCTGTTGTTCAATTTCTGTATGCTTGGGCTTTGAATCTTTTGACCTTATGACCAAGTTTACGACTAATCCAGCCCTTGACAACCCAACTCAATCAGAATTATAAACAGCACTGAATTTTGAGCAACAAGTTTAAAGACATGGCCATCTGAATCAAATCAAAAGTGAAAGATGCAAACAGTAAAAACTCCCCACGAGCAGGCCCAAAATGCAACAAAAAGGGCGTTACAAATCACTTAAACATCTAGATGACTTGTATATCTAAGGAAAACTGATTAATGACCCTTTTATGGCCATTTCTGAAGGATTAATAGATACAAAAGAATGTATAATAAATTGTTATCATCATTTTCATATTCTCTCCACTCATATTTCTAATAATGCACTCCAACAACAGTATATATTACAGTCCAAAGAAACAAATAATTTTCTTGAGAATATCTCAGCAAGCAAAAAGAAAAAGATATTTTTGAATTCTTAGGATATTGTAGGGAAAATACCAGGAAACCAAAAAATGCAGAAAAATTCAGAGAGAGTGAGAAAGAGAGAGAAAGAGATACTGATGTTTTTTTACATTAAAAGCCATCTTAAATGCATCGATAGTGGGAGAGTGAAAGTAAATGAGAGTCTATACCATGAATATTGAAAAATGGATTTTCATCATTAATTTTGATATCACCAATTAGAGTGCACATTGTATGGTGTATAACTTCATAGTTTGACTTCAAAGGTCAAACCCTTAAAATCAATTATGCACTACAAAAATCAGGCTGCAAGGTAACACAAATCAAGCAAAGCCAATGAAACTAACTGCTATGAACTATGATCAACTATGGGGCTACAGTTCATTATGTTTTTGCCATGGATTATACAGTATACATAATGAAGTGATGCTAGATCATCAAGCTTTTCTTATGAACAAGGTAAATACATTAAATTGTCTTATACTAGCTAGATGTGATCATGTGTAATATAAACCTACGTTACCGAATTGTCCCAATTTTGTGATGACTTTGAGTATGAAACGATTCCGAAACGGAATCAAAATCTGAATCTTGTGGGTACCAGTAGGAGTCGCATTTTTGGCACCAAAAACAATTCCATGAAATGCATTTTGTACCCGGGTGATTCCATGCATGACGTAGCGTTCCCAAAGCAATTATGGGCCAAATCCGAGTCTGTACATATTTTTTCTTCTACCATGCAGTTTACACGTAAGAAAGTCTCTTTCCTTTCTAATGCGTGTTGTACACGACATTATTGGAATTCAAGTCTCAATTCAATCTTTGTTGTACACACATGATTTGTAGTCGAAGCACCCTTTTAATGAGCGAAATTTCGCAGATGTTTCCTGTGTGCTTGAATGAAATTTCTTCGCATTGGGAAACTGCATAGATAACTTTGTTGTGGTCGATGGGGTCTATTATCCATTGAATCTTTGTGCTCACCCTCTCACCATTCTATCTCTTAGCTCGCTGCCTTACCATTCTCTTGTATTCTTTCTACCCCTGTTTTTCCATTTCAGTTCATCTTCAATTCAATCCCATGCCATGGCAAGAACAAATGCCTTTGCACAAATTTTGTTGCCGTCTACATTTGCATCTGCATCTGCATCATCTTCAACTCCAACAAAAAAGGTGCACTATGATGTATTCACAAACATATGGAATTTGGCGGGCTCTTTTTGGTTTCTCCAGTTCTTCGACCCCCACCTTAAGACTATCAATGCTATACTAATTTTATATACTTCAATATATAATAATACTAATTTTATATATTAATTTTATAATAGTAGGAAAACTAATTTTATATACTTCGATATATAATAATATAATGGGAGAATAATATACCCTTTGAGTTATTATATTATTATATTTTACTTTTGTATATTATTATATTATTAGTATATTATATAATTATTATATATTATATTATTATGAAATATGTATATATTCATTTTTTATATGTTTTTTGTACGGACACACCCGTACCTGTACCCAACCCCAAAAAAAAAAATTTGTCATACCAACGTACTGTACCCACATACCCAATTCCGATTCGGTAACTTAGATATAAACCACATTACTTACAATCACTTAGTTCAGTCATGCACTGAGTTATACCACTATTCACTGCTAATAATACAATACAAGGGCCTTCATCATCCCAATCTGATGTAAAGCCAATTCAAAGAGATCTGACAACGTTTACTCAATGCTCATGCTATAATTCAATGTTGTTGAGTGGTAGATAGGAGAAATAGCAAAGCATCATGTTTCTCATTAAGACCAAACACACCACCATTTCCATACGATAAACCATTGCTTACAACAGAGACCTGGTTTCTGTAGTGCTCAGAGCATTCCACATTACCACCATCATAACACCCTACCAAAGAGATGTGCAAGGGTACTAACATAGCTTGCACATTCTTACTTCCACTGAATACATCAGAATCTGCACTCAAAAGGTTATGGAAATCAAAGGAATTATGGTCATATGTCCTCCCAAACTGAAATATCTTCCTACTCCCAATCATGAATTCTAACAAAGCAGTGAATAAACAGAGATGCCTTTAATATCACCATAACACCTGCAAAGTTTGCAAAGAGCACATCAGCACAAAACAATCTCATAAATAAATTCAATAGAGTTCCTGATGTTGAAGCTCCAAAATTCTGCCCATATCTAATTTGATTCAGCTTCTCCTCATCAAATGCCTCAGCCATCCTAAATGCATCAAAATCATTCAGCACTTGAGAAGCCATATAGACCAATCTGTCTTGTTGCAGAAAAATTCAGCGCAGGATAATTTTGAAATGAGCAAAAAAAATGTAGTATGTGGCCTTTAAAGCGAAAAAATTGGATAATATCAGAAAAATTCAGAAAATATCAAATAAAAATCAGATTATATAAGAACGAATTCAATCAAAATAGAGATCAACATTTTTTTCAAAAATATCATGATGTTTTCATGAAAATATTGATCTGCAGTCCAATATATGATATTTTCCAAGATATCACTATATCTGCTTCTCTGTGTTACACAGGAATGGTTAGCAAACCCAGCACCACATTAATGACCACCAATGTAACATACACCCCTGATTTATTTATTTTCTGAACTCACTGTTTGCTGATTGTTTGTTGCTGTTGTGTTTTGTGTATGTTTTCCAATGTGTTTTCAAGATATATAACAACATGCGGCAGATTGCAAATATAGAGAGAAACTAGAAAATAACAATGCTATTCATAATAGATAACATCACAAAGTAAGTACAATAGTTTCAGATTGAAATCAAATTAATTACAATGTTTTATCAGACCTGATAAATGGAGTTTTCAGACCTGGTACAAAGCTTATAACTGCAGCAAATCAACAACTTAGTCCTCCAAACTCCTCATAGAAGATATGCCACAAACCCCCTTAATTTTCAACGCCCCCAAACAGCAACTTAAGTGCTGATAACACACTGAAAGAGAGGTTTATATATCAGCAAACCTCAGACAATGATGCTCAGGAAGGACTCCTAAAGACAGTGACTTGCTTTTAAAAATCAGGCCTCCACAAAAACCCACAAACAATGCCTAGAAAGATGGCGCCTAGGCTTGAGAAATCCAACGCCCAAGTACCCAGAATGATATGCCAATCACCAAAGGAGCTACAAATAGATTTGACCTTGAACCACTGTAAAAATCAGAGTTTCCAGAACTTCTGATAAAGTATATCAGACCTCAAAAATCACTCCAAAACGCCTACCAATCACCTCCAAAATGATTCAAACTCCAAACCTCACTCACAACAACAAATTCAAATCAAAAGACCACAAAAATCTTCATCATTCATCACCCAAAACTCAGAAAACCAAACCTCTATTGAAGCACAATGTGATCCTTGGATGGAACCACTCAATTTCGGCTTGGGAGGATCTTTCACCACCACAACCAGCTCAATATGGCGAGGGTTTTCGTCCTCAACACGCAACCAAAGTACTTTGGAGTTATTCCAACAGCATCCCATTAAGTTGCCAATTCGGAGATGAGCAAATGAGAGCCAAAATAAAACTCAAGAGAAAGTGAGAAGGAAATTAGGGCAACTTTAGATTTGAAATACTTTTCCCTCCAATTCCAACACCCCCTTGCGAGCCTTTTAAAATTTAATTAACTTATAACACCTTATACCGCCCTTGGGCCTCCAAATGCTCATAAGGAAACTATTTCGCTTTTGTTGCCTTCTAAAACAACGTTAAGTTATAACATTAGGCTCTAAGGTGCTTTTTACGATGACCACCAACCCCTTCACTTAAGTTATAAAGTTATTTTATAAAAATAACTTAAGTGACTGATAAAAAGCAAATATTAAATAATCCAACTTTAGACTCTCCAACGCCACATTAGGAAATGAACCTGTTGGAACAAGATAAGCCTAGGCCAATTACCCAAAATAGATTTACTATAAATAGCACTTCTAAAAATATCAAGTACTCCCCCAAATATCAAACTGGCACAAAACTAAAGTACACTGTGATGCCCTATGACTTACTATAAATAGTAAGTACTGAGAACTGGCCACTACTAAAAATAGAAATATGCCAACCACTGCAACTGCCACCATTGTCAGAAATAGCACTTACTAAAAATAGCATACTGCTAAAAATAGTGACTCCAAACACCATTTGAGCACATTCCGGGTAGTCGTCGTAACTTACTAAAAATGGTAAATCCAGAAATAGGCACTGATTAAAATGCATGTAACCGCCCACCAAAGCTCTCTGAAAACCCAGAAAGACCCAAAAATCATACTAGCAAACTCCTACAAAGAACCCCTGAAAAACAAACGAGAAACCTCCAAGAATTTAGGAAACCCTAAAAATGCCTCCAAGTAGCCCACAAGACTTCAGAAATGGGCTATCGACCACTGAAAAGCATAGGGCTAAAAAGGGGACATTACAGTCCTCCCTTCCCAAAAATTCCTTGTTTTCAAGCAATGTCGCCACAACTCCAAAAACAATAGACTAATCCGCATAAAACCAAGTAAGATCCCAGGGTCCTGTTGATGTGATTTTCGTGACCACACCAACACAATAAAAGTCGCCAACGGCTACTCTATCCTCTCTTGAACAAAGTTTCCTGCATGCTAAGATTGCGAGATAGATCATGCATTTAACTCCAAGGTTCCTTTAGTGCGAATAGTCTCAGTTGGCTCGATGTGTTTTGCTGGTATTTCAAGGGGACTTACACAATTGTTCGGCAGTTGACAGCAGACAGGGACTAAGGGCTTTCATGTAATTTGGATGATTTGGCAAGTGAGCACAAGTTTCCTAATTCTAACCAGAAATGAACTGAAATTAAATGAGTGTAGGGCCTAAGAAGTTTATGTTCTATCTAAATGCAAGATATGTGGAGTTCGACTTCAGCAGACTTCAACCGGATTTTACCTAGCCTCGCATCGGACAGCTTCAGCAAAATTGGTGCAATCTTCAGAGGAGTAACGAAGAATATTCAGATTATAATTCAACATACATGTACCATCACAACGATGCATACAAGCATACGAACCACAATCGAAGTTAAGTTTGAAATGATTTCCAGTTGACCACGCAAGGCAAACTCACCATCAGCAAGTTGCTAGTGGTATGGATAAAGAGAAGCTACTTCAATCAAACACCACAAATCCACAGTTACTAAGTACTTGCATGAAATGAAATCTACTTTACTTTAAGCTACTTCAAGTTGCTACGTGAATTGGAAGGACGAAGAAGCCTCGACAACTACTCATAACAAAGAAGAAATCACCATCAATGAAAATTCTTTTATTATGAAAGCATTCACGACAACTTCTTACAAAGTATTCAAAGGGAAGACTTTCCTTCCTTTTCAATTTAAACTATACTATCAAACTACTCTACTTTCTACTCTATCAATTTCTCTCTACTCCTTCTCTGCTATCCTAACTCTGATCTAATTCTAATGAGATACAAATGAGGGGACTCCCCCTTTTATAGTTGGCCAAGTCCAACGGACGGCTCAGATTACAATCGGCTGGATGGCCCAGATTGTGCCACCTCATCCCTAAACAAGATTCACCCTAAAAACTGCCACCAAGAGGAGTGGGGTAATAAATGAGCCATTAATGTCCATCATCCTTCTAGAAGATTCCAACTTTGAAACGCGTTCACACTGTTCTTGATCTTCTTCTTGACATGTTCTTCAACTCCTTGTCACTTGAGTCAAGTACATACTAAGTCTGTTCACTTAGCCACTTTTGCAACTTTTCTTCCTTCAAGGTTGAAATGTCATCTTGGATTAGTTTCTTCACCACTTAAGTCATCACCGCTTGGTCTCGACATTCCTCCTGCAAAACAAGCAAGGAGAAGAGCATTAGAACACCTCATAATAAAAAACTCAGCTTACTTTCCTGATTTTCACGCTTTAACTTCCAAGGGTTCATCGTTTTCCTCCAGCACAACTTTTGCCTTTAAATTCCTCATGCCTTAGCCAAATTTCTCCTTCCTGAGGGCGCATTTTAGAGATGCATTTTTTTAAAATCATCTTTGAAAGTGCTAGCTTCAACTGCATCTTCTTCATTTTTCCAACTGAGGCGTTCACTTTGACATTTCATCCAACTCTGGCTCGAGCAAAATGTTTTCATCAGGAACTCGATCAAAAATCATCTAGGTGCTCAACTTCAAATTCATCCGCCAAGGCAAATTTGTATCTTGAAAACACGCTTTATTCCTCTTTGCCTTACAATTTTTCCAAATTTCTTAGGAAATTCACCAACCTGGTGCCCATTTATAATCTTCACCTCAAAATCCTTGGCAAGTTGTGGAAGACCTTAAAATCCATTCTTCATCGACAATCTCCAATACCCAGAAGAAAATTTCCATCCGTATCATCAGCCGAATGGGTTCATTTAAGTTTCTTGAATTTTGAACCTTGGAAAAAAATGAAATTTAATCCATTTTTTTTTATCTCCGTGAGTGCTTTGTTGCTCCAACTTGAATTTTTTTTATCAGCCTGTGCAGCTGGCATCCTGACTTCATCCACTGACAACTTTGCTCACGCCCTAGAAATTTCATCATCTTCAAGTCTAGGCGTGATTTTCCCAAGGAAGAGATATTGTGCCTTAGAACATTTTTCAATCACTTAGCACTTTTGAAATTTTTGCCTTAGAAAATTTTAAATTCATCTTCAATTCATTCCTCCTGCAGTGAGAAAATATTGTTTCCACTTGCATAGAAGATTTTCTTTCTTGAATGCCTTAAGATTTTTACCTTTCATGAGGAATAAATATCTCTTTAAAACCCAACGCCTAGCATATTTTCATCTCCCCCTTAGGCGCACCTCACACTTGGAAGAAATTACTAGCCACGCCTTAGCCAATTTCACCCTTCACTCATCCAACCTTGAGCGCATTTCACACATGGTGAAGGATTAACATCTTAACACCTTATTTCCACGCCTTAGCACCTTTCCTCTACCAACTTCAAGATGGGCGCATATTCAAGATGGTGGAGGATATTCATCACTTAGAAATTTTCTTAACATCTCCACCTTAGCATGAGGGCGCATATTGCATATTGAGGGGAATTTTGACTTTCAACTCTACCTTTGGCTTGTGTCTTTATGTGCTTTCAACACCTTGTCTTCTTCCTCCTCTCTGCATGGATACTTTTGTCTTTATATGCCTTTGCATGTATACTTTTGCATGGAGACGTTTAGTCCTTTTCTAACTTTGCATGCCTTTGGTTTTGTCTTCACATGCCTTCATTTGGGCGCATATAGCACTTGCAAGAGGATGAGCGCATTTAGCATAGTGAGAAGGATGAAAGTTCTCACGCCATTGACTCCTTTGACTAGCCTTTCAAGTATGGGCGCATTTTGTGCCTTGAGAAGGATAAACATTTTGACTTTGACCTTCTTTGAGAGGTGGGCACATATGACATGATGTGAAGAATGTTTATGCCTTAGAATATATTTTTTTTAAACTTTCTCCCTGAGGGTGGGCGATTTAGCATGTGCTAGAGGATGAAGCTTGACACTTAGAATTTATTTTGCATGCCACTAGCTGGAAGTGGGCACATTTCACCTATGGAGGTGGATGAAACTTAAACTTAGCCACTTTTTCTTGCCTTTGCCTTAGATTTTCTTCTTGGGCGCATTTGGCATAGGGAGGTGGACAAACTTTATGCCTTTGGAATTTTTTATGCTTCTTCATCAAGCAGGGCGCATTTGGAGGTGGCAGGAGGATTAAAACCTGATACTTAGAATTTTTAAACATCATGAAGGCAAGTTGGGCGCATTTTACCCCTAGAGGTGGATGAACACTTGGAATATTTTCATGCTTGGCTTGCTCTCCAGCTGAAGTAGGCGCATTTGGCCTAAGGTGGAGGATGAAACTCAGACTTAGACATTTTTCCAACCTTCTGCCAAGGTTTCCATGTCCTGCTATTTATAGTAAGTCCTCTGATTTTCATACTTCTGAAGCTCAGAATGATTTGAAATTTTGAACCCTGGACCTTCATGACCCTGTCAACCCGTTCACACTACCATCTCGAGCTGACCTGCTAAAAATAGCACATTTCTGAAGGTGGTTT
>VDFB02087908.1:0-20773 GCA_007258455.2 Sequoia sempervirens | reverse complement strand
AAAACTTTATTAGAAATCAGAAAAGAGCATTACAATAATAACCACGGGACCCAGTCCCAGAAAACAAGGCGAAAACCCCACAACATAAAACAAAATCAACTATCCCCATGTATCCTCCTATCCTCTTCCAAGAACCGGTCTAAATCCAGATGTAGCTCAGGGTTAACTTGATCCCAATCCTCAACCTTCCAACCACTATCTTGCTCAGAGGCCCATTTGGCCAAGCAGTCAGCAGCACGATTCCACTCCCTTGGGATGTGAACAAAGGATGCCTCCTCCATCCGAGAACTAACTTGAAGAATCCGTTGAACCACCGAAGCCAACTGCCAATTTATATTAGATATCTTTCGCTCATTCAAGAGATTAATCAAAATTTTTGAATCAGCTTCACATATAACCTTTCTCCATCCCAAAGCAAGGGCCCTCTCAATATCATGAAGAATTGCTAGACCCTCCATGAAGTTAACAGTCTTCACCCCCTCATGTATACAGAATAGAAAAATCACCGAACCAGCTGAGTCCCTGCCAACCCCACCAATTCCAGCAGGCCCAGGATTTCCCCTAGAAGAACCATCAGTATTGATCTTTAAAAATCCATTGGGAGGAGGTAACCACCTTCCAACCCGTTGGACCCTCTTTTTCCCATGCCTACAGTTCCTAGAACTGACAAAAGATGAATGAATTTCTTGAAGACCTAGTCTGGCCACCAACTCAGCATCACCTCTCTCCAAGGGGAAAACCACATCACATTTAGCGAAAACAGACTCCTGCACCATTCCAAGCATACGCATCCAAACTTGCCGACCCACCAACTTCTGATCACGAAAAATTCTGCGGTTCCGCTCCAACCAAATCTGCCAAAGCAGAAAGGTAGGGCCCACGAACCAAACTTCATGCAAAAAGGAAGCCATAGAAGGAGGTCTTCCCATACTATCCCAGAATTCAACCAAAGAGCACGCATGAATACAGGGAAGCTTCCACACCTCCCACCACCAATGCCAAAGTTGCACAACAGAGGGGCACCGAAAGAACAAATGTGAAGAATCCTCTTCCGCTCCCCCACACAAAACACAAATTGAAGGTCCTTGAAATCCCCGTTTACGAATGTCATCCCAGGTCAAGCACCTATTCCAAGCCAAAGTCCAAACAAAGCAGTTGCATTTAGGCCACGAGAGTTTATTCCACACCCTTTTCCACCAATGAACCTCTGCCCCAGGTAGCTTCTGAGCCAATAACACCTGATAACCAGAAGCAACAGAGTAAACCCCCTTAGGATTATGGGTCCAAGCAAGAATATCTTCTTCCAGAAGAGAACTACAACTCCTACTATGAAGAATCTTGTGAAGTTCAGCACTTTCTTCCGCAAGTCCCAAATCTGGCCACTCTGCGGGATCCTTCCAATGAGCTACCTCCAACTGACCAAAAGAAGCAACAGACTTGAAGTCACTCACCCTAGCCCAGCCAGCCTCGAGAAATCTTTGGCACAAAGGAAGTAGATTGGGAAACTGAGAAGTAAGTGGAGGGAATCCATCCCAAGAATCCGACCAGAAGAGAGCCTCAGTTCCTCGTCTACAGATCCAAAATAAACCTTCCTTAATAAGCTTTGCACCCTTCTGAAGAGTATTCCAAATCACTGAACCTTTCCCCTCAAGAGGGTAACGAGGAAGATCCTGCCGTGGAATCCCCGGGAAATACTTATGAGATAATATCCTGGCCCACGGCTGATCCTGTTCCACACACCATCTCCAAAATAGCTTAGCAGCCACAGCCACTCCAGATAACGCAGACTGTCGAAGACCAAGACCACCAAATTGCTTTGGGCTGCACACAACATCCCACCTAACTAGGCTCCACTTGGAAGAAGCCAAACTTCCCACCCATAAGAACTGCCTTTCAAGAGAATCCAACTCCCTTAGAAAACCCATCGGAGCCACCTGAAGCATACATCTATAGGTAGGGAGAGCCTGCACCACCGACTTGAGAAGTTGAACCCGCCCCGCAAAAGACAACCATCTGTGGGTCCAATGATTAACTTTTGCACGGAGCTTATCAATAATATTCTGCCAAGAACCCTTGGGAAGTGGCGAACAGAAATTGGGAAACCCAGATAAGTCAAAGGGAGAACCCCTATCTGAAACCTTAAGATATTAGCAATTCTTCTCTGTATTGGGCTCGGCGTGTTGAAGAAGAATATGGAAGACTTCTCCTCATTAATCAATTGTCCTGAAGCAACAAGATATATGTCCAACACCTGCCTCAAGTTAGTAGCTTCCCTAACAGTAGCCATCCCCATCAGGGCAGTATCATCAACAAACTGCAAATGAGATTGCGGAGGCAAGTCTCCACCCCATCGCCAACCTTGAATGATGCCAAGCTCCACCCTTCTTTTCAACAAACGACCAAGGCCTTCCACAAGAAGCAGAAAAAGATACGGAGAAAGAGGATCCCCTTGGCGCAAACCCCTAGAGGCACCAAAAAGTTCAGAATGATCTCCATTTATCAAAACTGAGAAGGAAACAGACGTGACACAACTCATGACCCATTGGATCCACTCCTCACCAAAACCAAAAGCAACAAGGATCTTCTGCAAAAAAGACCATCTAACCCTGTCATAAGCCTTAGCCATATCCAGCTTAATGAACATAGCCTTCTCATGGGAGTTGTCCATGGAGTGGATGGTCTCCGTAGCAATGACAACCCCATCAAGAATCTTCCAACCTGCCACAAATCCACTCTGTTCCTCTGAAATCAACACTTTAAGCCACTTCTTCAGTCTCTCAGCCAATAACTTTGAGATGATTTTATAAGCCACATTACAAAGAGAGATAGGCCGGAACTGAGATAACCTATCAGCCCCTTCACACTTGGGTATGAGAGCAAGGAAGGTGGAGTTCAGAGCACGAAGCATCTGTTTATTCCTTTGGGACTCAAGGACAACAGCCAAAAGATCCAACTTTATGATATCCCAGAATTCCTGAAAAAATTCAATCAGGAAACCATCGGGACCAGGAGCTTTACCCTTCTTCATCTGAAACACAATCCCCTCCAGCTCATCAAGAGAGATATCTTTCATCAAATACTCATTCGCCTCCCTGGAGACCAACTAAGGAATACAAGAAAGAACCTGTGCTTCCTCAACAGAGCCCCCTTGTGAATCCTCCCTAAATAAAGTAGCAAAATACTGAGATGCCTCAGCAGAGATTTCTTGAAACGAGGCAAGACGTTCACCCCTATCATTCACCAGAAAAGGAATGGAATTACCATGCCTCCTATCCTTCATAGAATTGAAGAAGAAGGCGGTGTTTTTATCACCTTCCTGTAACCATTCAACCCGGGCCTTTTGCTTCCAATAGATTTCTTCCCGCACTTCAAATTCCTCAACCACTTTCAAAGTCTTAGCCTCCTCCCTTAGAAGATCCTCAGAGGCCCCATTCTCACGAATCAACCGCGTAATATTATTCAACTCCTCCTGTGCGGCAACCTTAGTATGAAAGATATTACCAAAACATCGCTGATTCCACCTTTTAAGCTGATATTTGACAAACTGAAGAAGCTTGGAGAATGTGTACATTGCCGTACCAAAAGTTGGTCTACCAATCCGCCACCACTCAGCCACATAATCATGAAGAGTGGGATCCCGTAACCACATAAGCTGGAACTTGAATGAAGGAGACCGAGGCCCCCATGCAGAGATAATACTAAGCTTAATAGGCCAATGATCAGAACCTCTCCAATCAAGAATTTCAGATCGAGTGGACCATAAGTCTCCAACCCAATAATAGGAAACCAAGAATCGATCTAGCCTCTCAACAACACAACTCTCACCAATTCTCCTATTATTCCAAGTGAAGTGACCATTACTTGGCAAAACATCAATAAGATTTAATTCAAAAATGCTATCTCTGAATAACAGAGCAGAAGGCTCCAACCTAGGAATTCCACCTCTTTTCTCAGACAACTCCACAATAGCATTAAAATCGCTAGCCATAACCCACAGATGGTAAGGAGCTAAGCTACGAACAAAACGAAGATGGGACCATAGAAGTTGTTTACCCAGAAACTCAACAGGAGCATACACATTAGAGAGGAGAATACACTCACCAGTCTCTTACCAAGAGGCGACAAGGGATATAGAGGATCTAGAGGACATCCACCATAGGGGGGAAATCTTCCGAGGGTTCCAAAAGCAAGCCACCCCTCCAGAAGCACCAAGAGCCCCCACACACTGGCATTCACCATAATTCCACAGCTTAGGAGCCATGGCCAACATATTATCTACAGATAATTTAGTCTCCTGAAGAAAAAGAACATCCGGAGAATGATTCCTAACCAAATCACGAACAACTTTTTGTCGAGGGCCACTGTTCAAGCCCCTTACATTCCATGAGAGAACAATCATTTCTGGGGGCATGAAAAATGTGAATCAAGAGTCTTGACTGACCCTGACTCCACCAAAGTTTCCCCAGTTAATTTAATCTTCTCCATATCCTTTTTCCTTCCTAGCTTGGAAGTCCTGTCACCAACCCCTTTCTTCAGTTCATTTTGCTGAATACCTAAACGAGAGGAGGCCAAAGAGCTCTTCCCCACATCCTTGCCACCTTTCAGGGGCAATGGGGAGCCACCTCCACCACTCTTCGAAGCTCCAATAGAAGATTCTTGTTCAGTCTGGACAATCAATTGTTGATCCGTATCCATCTGCCCAACCCCAATCTCCTGCACATCCTGCATGGCCTCCAATGGTGGCCCATCCTGTCCTGTACCCAAAGTTCCCTGATCCAAGTTCAGCAACCCCAGATTCACTTCCTCCTGGCTGAGATCATCCAGCACCTCAAACCTATTAAAAGTTTCATCATCCTGCCTCTCCCTCAAGGTCCGCTTCTGGCCCCGATTCCTATTGCGAGCCTTAACAGGGACATAACCATCATCTCCATTACCATCACCCGGAATAGGCTCCTTACCATTATCAGTCCTAGGAGGATTACGAGAAGGCTGAGAAGGTTGGGGCACCACAGGCTTAGCCCTAGGGCACCTACGCTGCAAGTGACCATATTCATGACAAAGACGACACCGAAAAGGTAGGGTTTCGTAATCTAGCTGTTGAACCCAAGTATATGATCCAGCACTCACTTCAACAGAATCTGGTAGTGGCTTGCTTAAATCAATTTCTACACAGATACGAGCAAAAGTCATTACCTTTTTATACTGCGTCTGTTGTGAAGACCCAATAGGTTTACCGAGCATTGAAGCCACCAAATGCAACACATCATCCCGCCAACACTCAACTGGAAACCACGGCAACCGAACCCAAACTGGAATCCGACTCGGTATTGCCTCAGTCGGGTTGAAGCCAGCATGCCATGGCTTGATAAACAAACCCACCTGGTTATAAAAATAGGGGCCACCCTCGAAGACCTTATTCCGATCTACCATGCAATCAAAAGAGACCATAAAAAAGTTGTTCGCAAGGAACCTAATCTCCATCTCCCCCTCCGGCATCCAAGTCCGTTGAGCCCAGGATTCCAAAAAATGCAGCGAGACTCTCAAACCCATGAACTTGCAATAAAAAGAGCGCCTTGAATAGTATTCAATATCATCTGCAAGCATTTCCATTGGGATAATCAGCTTCGATCGCTCTTTGCATCTTTCCAAACACCCATTAATCTTCGTAATTCGGGAACCATTAACCAATCCTAGATCATTCATCTCCATCTCTGAAGAAAATAGCGTATTATCAAAAACATTCACTCCATGCGCCGAAGGCTTCGAACCAAATGCTGAACGGAAATCCAATTTGGGGCTAACCCCAGATGTTTCCCCACCCGACATAGCAAAAAACAAGATCCCTAGCAGGCATGCAAACCCCCAAGACACTTTAGCAAGAAATGGAAAAAAGAAAAGACCCCAAGGGCAGGATCAAAACCCTTCCACCCACAAGCCACCCAAACAGTAGCAAGAAGGCCTCCAGAAAAGAAAAAAAACCCCACCACGACAGCCTCGATAGCTTCAAAAAACCCCCCCCCACAACGCAGAAGCGAGCAACACACAGAGAACGAGCTAGGGCACGGTCGCCCTAGCTCGGCTTGCAGAGCACGCAAACGCCATCCTCCCTAACATTAATAAATATTATAAATAAGATATAATCTTAAAAAAAGAAGTTATTATTAAAGTTATAAGAAAGATAAATCTTTTCTATTTCCTAACAAAGAAAATGAACCGATACTTCGTAATATAAAAGGAACACTCACCACAATTCATGTAATGAAATGAATGTGGGATTAAGACTACATCCCCCAATCCAATGACCGAGCAAATGTGTTAAGAGGGCCCCACATGGTGCCGGACATCTAAGGGAGTGTACCCTTAGAGTGTGTCGGTTAAGCCCTGGCCCTCATATAATACCTTGCATTATGGAGCTCAATTCTCTGATATATTACTACTTATCAAATCCTTTGTAAATAATTGTAAACTTATGACTCCATTTAAGCATTTAATTGATTTTCTTGAATCAAAGCAAAAACATAGACACATAATTGAATAAATTCTCAAAAGAAGAATGACAACTTCATTAACATTTCATTCAAAATTCACTCAAATCCACATAAGGAGAGAAAATATATTAGAATTATACGTTTATTCATGCTTATAAGTCATATTTGCATACAATTTAAGATAATTTGCATATATTCATCTAAAACTCAAAATACTATCTATTATATTCCATCCGCTTGGAGTTTTAACAGCCAATGGCACCATAGATATCACTTCCTCATCAGAGGAAAGATATCTTTCTACCCATATATTCAACTCAAAACCTAGCTAGAGCTTTCATCAGTTCTCTCCCTACAAATGAGCCTTGAATTCCCTTTTATATGACAAGGGAGCAACAAGCTTCAAGCTCAAATGTAATTTCACCACAAATTCTCATTTGAACAAAATCTCCATTGCATTTGAATTTCATTTCAAAACTTCCCACATGTTGAATCTGCAAAACATTTATAGTGCATGGAATGGGGTAGCATAAAACAATAGGGGAACACAAATTGTCATCAAAATCCCCTTGTCACTATCCACACAAAAAAACCAGGCAACCAAATTGCCACAAAGGCACCACAATAACTTCTTATTTACCCGCCACCCTACCCTTACCAACACTCAGACCCTGGTATAAACGCCTGCTTCTAGTTGTTGCCCAATATGGTAGACTCTCGGCCTCATCTTCTTTCCTGTCCTTACCCAATATAGTTCGAGTCGGTCCACCTGGGGTTTTAATTTGAACAAAATCTCCATTGCATTTGAATTTCATTTCAAAACTTCCCACATGTTGAATATACAAAACATAGTGGCACACAAACTAGGGAAAGCTAAAAGAAAAGGGAACACAAATTGTCATCAAAATCTTGGCGCACGAACTGGGGAAAGCTAAAAGAAAAGGGAACACAAATTGTCATCAAAATCCCCTTGTCGCTATCCACACAAAAATGCCAGGAAACCAAATTGCCATGAAGGCACCACAACAACTTCTTATTTAACTGCCACCATTCCATTACCAACACTCTGACCCTGGTATACATGCCTGTTTCTAGTTGTTTCCCAATATGGTAGACTCTCAGCCTTGTCTTCTTTCTTGTCCTTGCCCAATACGGTTTGAGTCGGTCCGCTTGGGGTTTTAAAAACCAATGGCACCACACCTATCTCCTTGTCATCAGAGAATATAACATGATTGAAGAGAGGTAAATGCCGATAGTAGTCTGAGTTAGTCTTGGTTACATCATCAGAAGTGTTTCTCGTAAGGTCAATGGGTGAGTGTTGGCATCCATAGGAGCCATGCCGCCCATACCTTATTTTCCTACCAACTCTAGTAATGGAGCACACCGCCGACTGCTTGCCTTTGTCATCTACCAGTTGAGAAGCAATGTCCTAGAATTGCAACCTTCTACTGCATCTAGTGGGCACAAGCCTAGGCTTGTCAACCAAAGTACCTTCCTGAATAGCAGGACCGAGCTTTTGTGAGCTCAAACGAACAAACCTCCTTACTGACTTATTCATTTTCCCTTCTTAGAAAAGCACTCAAACTTGATTAGACTCAACCCACAAAGTGCTCTAACTAATACAAGAATGAAACTATTAGTATTAAATTCCTCTTCTATTTATTGTGTGAGGTAATGGCAACCTTCATCAATGCTTAGTAAAAATGCATGTGCAAACATGGCAATTTGGCAGCATATGTACTGTCACCATTTAACTAGAGCTACATGAGAATCCAAAGATCACCCTTCATGATTGCCAGCAACAACATCTTCACACAGATTGAGATTGATGTGTCTACACAAGCAAGGAATAATTCATTAATGCTTCACCAACCTTCATCTTCCTCTTGCCAGCTAGTAGGGAACAACAGAGATTTACATTAGCTTTTGATCTTCGTTGTCGATCTAAAACCATGGGTTATGAGGTCAATAGTGTAGATTGGGCCCCACATTCCATATAGGACACACATGTGCCTTTTTCTAACCTCGCGCCAAATAATAGGGTGACACCTTAGGTTTGCAAGTTGGCGGAGTACGATCAAGATATTCTCCCATATCTTCAAATCTGGAAAACCTACACATTGTACGGTTAGTATTTAATGAAAGGCTTTGGCTAAACCATCGGTGACATGACCACTGGAGTTAATGGCTTAGGCTTAAGTCGCTGGATTAAAATTAAAACCCAACTTTGATTTTAATGCTTTATTTCCTCCACAGGGTTTTATTTCCTAAGTCTCAGTTGGACCCATTAAATTCTTATCCCAACCCTAACAAGAACAAATGATTAAGCTAAGGATTGTATTTGTTGTTATAACTTTAGTTCAAGAGAATTCTTAATTACCAATTCTTATTTATGCATTTGTATATGAATCCAATTGAATGCCTTTCCATATCATTATGGAAAATTTTATTATTGCAACCCTAACTCTAACACTAATTAAACCTTGAACCTAACTTGATTGAACTCGTATTATAACCCTAACTCTAACACTAATTGAACTATAATCGTAACCCTAATTGTATCAAAACCCTAGAGAACTCTAATTGAACCCTAACCCTAAAATAGACAATAACCCTTACCTTAATTGAACCCTAACTGCAATCCTAGCCCTAATTTAAGACTAACCTTAACCCCCACTAATTAAAACCCTTATTGAATTATAACCCTAATTGATCCCTAACCCAAATTGAATACTAATTGAACCTTAACCCTAAGTGAATAAAGTAACCTTAATTAAACTCCAACCATAATCCTATTTGAATTTTGACCCTAATCATAACCATAATTCAACCCTAACCTTAATTGAACCCTAACCCTAAACATGAGTTCAATTAAGTTTAAGGTTCAAATAGGTTTTAATTTTAATTAAAAATTAGGTATGGATTCCCATTAGGATTAGCTTGCCGTAAGATTAAGGTTCTATGATGAGCTTGGGGTTAGTGCTTAGGGTTCAATTGGGAAAAGGGGTTAGCATTAGGGCTAGGGCTATGGTTCACCCAGGGTTTCTGCTTGCCTAGTTTTAGAATCATAGTTATGTTTAGGGTTGGACATAAAAAATTAGAGTTAGGTTTGAAGTTAATTAGTGCTTAGTTTTAGGGTTGGGGTTATGTTAGATCCTCTATAATTAATGTTAGTATTGGGATTAGATTCTATCACTTTAATAAAAATAATATTCTATAAATTCATTCAATTTTTTTTTGAAATTATATAATTTAAAATATTTTCAAATTTACCTATGTTGATATATGAGAGATATGGAAAATATAAAATCTATACAATTTATAGTTAACTTGACATTGTGTATAAAAAGCTTTAAGTTATGAATGTTATAATATAACAAGAGCTATAGAGCAGCGAAGTTCCTGCCATAAATTTTTAGAATAGTTTGTTTGTATTTGTTGTGTATTGCAAAAGGCCTGGATCAAACATTAGAAATCTCAATTGAACCCATATGCTCGTTTTGTTGATTGTAGAGTAGTGGAAAAAAGCATTGCAATATTCATTAGACCAAGACCACAAGGTAGAGGATTAATTGATGAAGTTATTCTTGAATCCTCTTCATAGGAAACATGACCAACTAATTGGTATTCTCTTTTAGCACTAGGATCATACAAAAGTAGAAGCAATAGTTTTAATTTCTATATATATATATATATATATATTTATTCAAGGGGTAAACGCTTTTGACCGGAGCTATGAACCGGATACAACCATTCAACAATACCACCCCAACGGGGTTTGAACCTTTGTGGAAAGAACAACAATGCCACCTATAAACCAACACACCATGCCAATACTGCTTAATTTGCTATATATTAACCATATTTTACTTACAAACTTTTTTTGAAAAAGGCAGTTAGAAGGTGTCATACCTCTACTGCATTTAAGCCAAGATCAATTAGTATTGCACCAGGTTTCAACCAATCACCATGAACCAAATTTGGCTCGCCTACTATCTAGAATCACAACTACGTACTACAGACTCATCACTGTGTGAACTGATGTTTATCTAGGGTATTAATTGTTTAACTTAGACATTGATGTGTATACCCTTAGCTTCCAAATCTTCTTGTCTCATTTAAATTTTTGTCGACATCACTATCTCTAGATAAGTCAACCAAATTCTAAGGTCATCTCTAGATGGTCATGCTCTCTGCTAAATATGATGAACTAGGGCATGAATGAACTAAATGTGTTACATATCCATCAACATTAAATTATTTGGATGATAAAAAAAACTTCAAGAAATTGTAGACATAAAGAGAAAGATTAAATAAAAACTAAATGAGATACACTCTTGACAATCTTTGTTTGGGATTTTCACTGCTATTTTGTTTCTATGTTATATTATTTTCAAAATTAGAAGTTTTTTATTATGATCAATTAGAATAGACTCTACAAGAAATGCATAAATATATTGTCTTGTGTAAGAAGCCCACGAATAGAAATAATAATTTGTTGATAAATCACAAGAGATAACTCTTTGCAGTCAAACACAAATCTCTAGATTTTTCACACTGATCCAATAATTATCGCCAATGAATCAGAACAATAGTATCAATCTTAGTTCAATGATATATGTCAATGTCAGATTCATAATTAACAATAAATTTTAGATACTCCACACTGGACACTAAAACAAATTGAAAAGTTGTCTTTATTTGCATCTCCTCTAGAAACTCATCTATCTTGTAAGTCAGGTAACATCTGCAAACACTATGTACTAGCTTGTGCTACTAGAATTGGAAGTCATGTAAATTTTTGTAACATACTGGCTAGTATAAGTTCTACACTAAGGGCCTCTACCATTTTGATGGAAAAAAAACATGATAATGGGTCTCTTTAACTTAATCCCCTAATTTATGAAGAAGACCCTATGGGGGATGATTAATCAAATTGAAAAAGAAGACAATTCATTATGCAATTAGTACTCCCCTGGTTGAAGTTGACAAGAGGTATATGTAGTATAGAAGTTGCCAAGTCAGCTTATTAAAGGCTTTGGACATATCCAATTTGATAATCATTCTAGAATAATAGTAAAATTTAGAGAGATTGAATGGTTCTCCTAGTGTAGGTGGATTTGCAAGGTGTACTTTACTCTGAATCATTCTCATGAGGTCAAACACAATGATAATAAATATGAACAATATCTAAGGTATATAGAAATAAATGTCTTGTGGGCTTCAACAAGGGGTCTTTTAAACCAAATTGGCATCTAGCATGGTCATGACTTAAAAATTAACCAATATTATTATACCCTTATTGTACCTACCCTTTATTAAACCCTAATTTAAGCCTAACTTTACCACTTACCATAGCTCTAACCTTAGCTTCAAGTTTTATTCTAGATTAATAATTTTAATCCTAACTTAACATTAACCCTAACCCTATTTAAACAATAATCATAACCCTAATTAAATCCTAATTAAACCCTACTTGAACCTTAATCTAAATGAACCCTAACCTTAACCCTAATTGAACCATATTTACCTAACTCTAATTAAACCTTAATTGTAAACTAAACTAAAATAAGCTTAATTGAACCCTAACTGTAACTTGAACTTGATTCTAATCATAACACTAATTGAATGCCAACCCTAACCCTAATTGAACTTGAACCCTGACTCTAATTGAACCTTGTTGTTGGGGTTAAATTAGGGTTCAATTAGCATTGTAGTTAAACCCCAATTGTAAGATTAACCAAAATAAGCTAAATAAACCCTAACTATAACTTGAACTTGACCCTAATCATAACACTAATTAAATTCTATCCCTAACTAGGTAATTGAACCCTAATTCCAACCATAAACCTACTTGTTAAACCCTAACCCTAACTCTTATTGAACCTTATTTTTAGGGTTCAATTAGGGTTTAATTAGCATTCTAGGATGGAGATTAAGGTTAGGTTAGGGTTCTAGAGTTCTGAATATCTTAATATTAGCTTATAGATTTGACCCTAACTATAATCATAATTGAATCCTAACCCTAACCCTAATTAAACTCTAATTCTAACCCTAACACTAACCATAATTAAATTCTCACTCTAACCCTAACCGTAATTAAATCCTATTGTTAGGGTTGAATTAGGGTTAGGTTTAGGGTTCAATTAGAGTTCTAGTATAAATCTTGGGGTTAAGGTTATTTATTTCTTGATATTAGTTTATAAATTATATTAATTATTCAATATAAATAAATTAAATAAAACTACATCCTATCTAATGTATACATCTGTAAAGGTTTGATTTGGTGTATGCGGGGATTATTTGCAATGCATTGGTATACTAGTTGATCATTCTACTATATTTAATATAATTAAATAAAACTAAATATTATTTTCAAAATAATTCACCAATAAATAATTATAATTTGAGAATAAATTAAGAAATGAAAAAATATATAAAATAACCTTTTTTATTTCTTTGCATCCAAATGATTTCATTTTGTAAAATCATATTAAATTCCAACTTCAAAAAATCATAAAATATTTTACATGCTTATTTTTATATTTTTGAGTTGAATTGTGTTGTTCTTTAAATTTGAATAACCAATCATAAAGCAAATAAATAATCAAATCAACACAATATTTAAAAACTTAAATTTCATTTTAAAATTAAACTAAATTCTATTTTCTAAAATTCATAGAATATTTATTACTTAATTATTAAATTCATAATTAATTAAATTATAATGATTATGTGATATAAATGAATTAAATATTAAATAGAAGTACATGATCCTTTTAAAATAATTCAACAATCAAAGACTAAAATTTAAATTTAAAAGTATTATTTATATTGTATTTTTTTCATTTGTACATACAAAATATAAAATACTTGAAGTTGATAAGTTTTAAATTTATTAATTATGATGATATCCAAAAACTAACAAGAGCTGCAGAGCAGCGAAGTTCCTGCCAAATTGTGCAAGAATAGTCATGTTTTTATTTGTTGTGTCTACTATGTTTTAGCAACAATGTTGATATTATAACAACTTAATAATAATTTGAAATTTTTCAAATGGTGACATGTAATACCATAAACAATATCCAAAAATAAGACAAGTTGTTACAAATAAGAAACATGTATTGTCCTTTCAAAATTAACAATCTATGTATTTAGATCAAATACAATGAACAACCTGCATTGCTTATTAAAAGTGAAATTATAAAACAAATTGTAGATTTATTTTATTTTTCTTCTATAAATATAATTTTTTTATTTGTCATCTGCCTAGTAATGCCTACTTCTCCTTTTAATGAATGTTTTATTTTGCAAGGGTTGATTTAGTCCTGCCATTGATCTATTTCCTGCAGATATCAACGGTGCCCACCATCCCGTGATCGAGAATTCAAGGATCGTGAAATCACGGGTGGGTGACACGTGTCCTATCCATGGGAGCTTAAGGGTTGATTTAGTGTTGTCATTGATCTATTTCTAAGTAGAATGACAGCCCCATCCCGTGATCGGGAATTCAAGGATCGCAAAATCACGGGTGGGCGCCACGTGTCCTATTCGGGGGATCAAATTTGAGCTATCGCTGACCAACTACCATTTGATCTGAGCCATTCACCGCCATCCCGCAATGGTGCTTGGGTTGATTGCGAAATCACGGGCGAGCACCACGTGTCTCATCGGATGAAGCCTAAAGAGTAAAGGAAACACTAGCCGGCTTTAAATGTATTAAGGGGTGGATTACTAAAGTGTTCTCGAGACACACATGTTCTAAATCCACGGATATGTTATAATCTCACTGGAAAAGCTGCTCGAAGGTTAACGACATGGCTGGCGACTATGTTAAAGGAACAAGATCAATGGCGCTTGCTATCCCGCGATCAGCGATTACAGGGATCGCGATATCATGGTGGGTGCCACATGCCCTTCATAAAGGATGAAATCTGTGTGACTATTGATGAGCTGTCTCTTCAAGATTGACGGTGCTCACCATCCCGCGATTAGGAATTTTGGGATCGCGATGTCACAGGTTCCTGCCACGTGTCTCATCCAATGAAGCCTAAGGAGTGAAGAAAGCATTGCCGATTTTAAATGTATTATGGGGCGGATTACTAATGCGCTTGTAAGATGTACGTGTTTTATTTCAATGTAGAAGTTATGATTTTAAGGGAAAAGTTGCTCGACAGTTAAAGGAAAGGACGACGACTATTTTCGAAGGAGCAGGCTTTATGGTAAAAAGATCAACGGTGCCCGCCATCCCACAATGATAAATCAAAGGATTGCGATATTGTGGGCAACTACCACATGGCATTCCTTCGCGGTGTATGACATAGTGGGCCCCTTTATTGCCATGTTGGCGATTATGTCAGCCTGTTTTGAAGATGGCGTTGATGATTTGATCAAACTGAAGGATCAACAACTCAAATTTAAATATGTATAAAATTATGGTTGGAGCCATTTGTGCAGCCTACGAGTGAGCTTTAATGGCAGATGCGACATCCACTGGCAGAATTTGATTGACATAAAATCAATTTACTCGTCTCATTTGTATCACAAAGCATCCAAGTATTTCATGAAAACAGTTTCAGAGCCAAAGGTGAAATTGTGAGCAGATGCTGCCAGAAATTGGAGTTTGTGCAAAAAAAGCCGTGAGTTAATTTTCTCTGTTTCCCAGTCATTCTGCACCTAAATTTGGGAAAGGGGGGTCTGCTATGCTTGTCACTGAGTTCATTAAAATCTTTTGTTAGGGCTATTGTTTAATCATAAATTGTGAGGAATTACGGTATTTTTACTCTGTAATTCCCTATCTCTTCTTAGTCATAGCCACTTCAAGTGTAACATTGTAGTGAGGCCCTAGTTTGTCTAAAATGGTGTCAACCAAACAACACTCTAGCCAAATTGAGTATTTGAAAAGAAACTTGTACGATGATTTCCTAGATCAATTTCCATTATAAATAAAATGAGAGAAGGAAAGGTTTGGTGTTGATGCGAGGGAAAATCTTAGGGGAGGGGTTGGTGTGTAATAATTCCAACATTGTTGATGCTAGGGTTCCACTCACAAGCTTAGAAATGTTCAGATTATAGTATGGACAGAGGAATTTGCCTCATCCTTTTTCAAATGGATGGATGTACGACATGGGAAAGCTAGTTGTTCTAAATGTGTTCCCTGATGTGGACTTACTTAGAGCAGTGGCCAAAAGATATGACCCTATCACACGGGTAATCAGAGATAATGATGTAAGGGTTCTACTGGAAATTAATAGAGATGTTATCCAACAGACTTTTGATTTGAGTGAGCCAAGTGATGACTTGGTTCCTATTAATCTTGAAGAAATGAAGTAGGAGTATACAAAATTGAAATCTCTTTTTAGGGTTAAGCTGCTTCCACCTCATCTGGTTAAGGTAGGGGGTTCACAATTTCACATCAACCCTAGTGACCAGGAATCCTTCAGATTGAATTGTTTTGGAAAGCCTTTCCTGGCTACTTTCTATTCACTATGTAAGATTTTGGGTTTCAACCTTGGTGCAGTAATGTCGATTGCATACATGTTCATGGGGGTGCAAATACAACACTCTAATTTATCTGTAACATATGACTTTGCTTCTTTTTTGGTGGAGAGGATAGATGAAGGACTATTGAAGCTGTAGAATGGTGATAATGGTACTCAATTCTTTTGGTATTCCATGTTGATGCATACGTTCTTGTTTAAGAATGTTGATTTCTTTGTTAAGAAGATGAACTTAAGACAATCAGTTAATGGAGAAAGATTGTTAGTAGAGATATGGGCTGTAGATTTGTCCTGTAATAAGGAAAGCAACAGTTATGTACAATTTGATAATTGTTTTGCTACAAGATTGAGGGCTAGATTGATGGTAAATATACTTAGGATCCCTTAGGAACTGCATGATTTTCTTAGGCTGAAGGAGAGGAAACTAGAATTGAGGGTTTTACATAACTGGGGTGACATTATCCCATATCCAGTTAGCACTATCCTAAGAATATATGGATTTCAAGGAACCCCTCACATACTCCATACAATGTGCCACCAAGACTAGGGTTTGTAGAAGTTATGTGGCAGATGGGGTGTATTCATGAAGATAACCTAACTGGAAAGGGGAAGGGAACATTATTCACTGATTATATAGTAGTGTCTAACTTTACATTTTCGAAGGAGGCTAGACACATTTTGACAAATTCTTTGTTGATTACCATTTGAGATTTGGTCCAAGGCGACAACATGATCCTGAAGGTTTGTTTTCTCTTTTTAAACAAAGAATAAAAAGTGGAAAATTTTCACATGAGTTCAATTTCCCTGAGGACTTGATTAGGAATGAATTTGATTTAAATAGACAAGAATTGAACAAGGAAAAGTGGATAGCTTTTAGTAAGCTACTGGATATTGTGCATGAAATGGATCCAACGTATGATCCATTGATGGAATTCACTCCATACCACAAGAGAATTGATTTTTTAATGAAGAATTTCAAGGATATAATGGAAACCTTGACGACCAAAAAGATAAATTTAAGGGTAAGTCTAGATATGCAAGGACAAAGTGATATGCCAATTGAAACAAGGCCAGTATGTCAGCCTACAAAAAGGTGGCCCATCTATAGGAGGAAAAGGGATACTGGCAGTGATGAGGAAGAAGTAGACAAAAAAGGGAAGCAAATAATGAAGGCGCCTTCATGACCAGGCCCAAAATTCAAAGTACCTGGGGTTGTCAAAATCATTGAATTAAAATCTTCACTAGAGTGTAGTCCCCCATCACCACCACCTGAGCCAAGCCCTAAGAGGTAAAGAACTGATCACCTACCTAAGGATCTCACAGATGAAATTATTGTTACTGATCAAGACATGCAGGTTTGTATGTCGTCCCCTCCTAGGTCAGCTGAATTGGTTCTATCCAATTTGGATATGAAGGGTAAGATTGTGCAGGATGCAAGAATGGAGGCTTGCAAGGAGTTCTTAGATGACAATGCATTTGTAAAGACTCCTGTATTCTTGCAATTGGCATAGAGGATGAAATTTGAGGAATATCAAAATAAATGCAAGGAGAGAAGAGAACTAAGGCCTGAGAGGTCAGATCAGGAGAATAATGAAGAAGTGAAAGCTGAACTAATGGAAGAGTTGAAAAACATCACTCCTGAAGAAGGAAGACAACTAGTGAATTAGGTTGGTGTTTGAGTTTTCACTGAATGGGACGCTCCTTGGTCTTAGTGGCTTTCAATGCCATTATGAGAAGTTCAAAGAATCCTTTTCGAGTTAGGAAGAAAGTTAAAGGCGACATTACAAAACTTTAGTGAAGAATATGAGACGGAATTTGGGCGTGGCTCCACACAAGGGAAGAAAGCCGGAACGACTGGCGATGTTAATCAAATTTCAAAGGAGTTATAATAAAGAAGAGGGCTTGAGACTACAACAATGAGCCACTATTTTTATACTTGTGAATATTGGCCAAGGATTGACCCAAAGACTCTTTGAAAGGAGGGAGGTGAGAAAGAAAGAGCCTAATGGAGAAGTATAACATTTTAATTGAAGAATATAGTAAAATGCAATAGAGGAATGTTGAGCTGCAAATTGAAGTAGAAAGGTTGAATTATAGACATACTGGGGAAACATCCAATGCTCCAGGAACTAGTACATCACCTCCCATAGCAAGGTCAATGCCTCCTGCTTCTCCAAATGTTTCTACACCAGGGTCTCCCATTCAAAATCCTACTCTTACCCCTCCTCTAGAACAAGTCGATGAACAAACAGAGTGCTCTGTTGATCCAACAAAGAGGTAGCTCATGCAGGAAATTGATCAATTACAGACATCACTAAGGGTAAAAGAAGAGGGTTTTTTTTCAAAAGAAAAATAAATTGTTACTCTTGTTTTGGAGCATTTAAATGAAAAGGTGTATAATAAACTTCCATCTATACATTCTTTATATTCTTTGCTATCTGAAGCAAAAAATAATATTGATAGGGATCAGTAGATAGTGATTCCAATAATTCAAAATTGGATCCCTAGGGAAAATAATCTAGATGTTATGACTAAAGCCTCAAGGTTTGATGCAAATAACATGCCCCAATCATTGAAGCCTACTTATACATTAGTTAAATCATTGCAAAGTTTTCAGACCTTACCAGATGATCTAAGTAGGAAGATTAGGGAGTTGTTAAGAACTTCAATGATTGGGGTAGTATAACGATGAAGGGGGAAATTAGAACACTCCAAAAATGGAAGGATCAAGCAAGTAAGGTCATAAATAATCAAATTAAAGTAATTTGTGATGACTCAGATTATGATTTTTTGGTGAATTGTATGGATAAGATTATTGGTACCCGGCTCATTTTGGAATCTTTTGAAAGAGATGCTAATCAGGTAGCAGTAAAGTATTTGCCTTATAGTACAAAGGTAAAAGAGGTGATTGATTTTGACTGGCCAACTGACGAAGAATACCAGAGGTGGGTGGCTAAGTATTTGAATGATGATGACTAAAAAGAGTGGGCTACCGACAAGTGGCAAATTAGATGCTGCAGTTACAACGTTTCCAATTTTCTATGGATGACTTTCTTGGCGTGGGTTTCGTGTGATTTTTTGTTATTGCATCAACCTTCCTCCACCGACATGATGAACGAGAATATGCTCCAAAATGATTGATGTTGTAATGATTTTTGAACAGGAATATTTTTAAGGTGGTGGCTATTGTAACAAATTTTGGAATATCACCAGGTGCTCCAATTGACTGGTGATAGGTGTACTTTCTGGCCCAGTGCTTGTTTGCTCCTTCATTTTCTATAAAAAAGATTTCAAGGCCAAAAGTATAGGTTAGCAAGTTAGATAACTTTTGTTGAGTCTAGGTGAAGTTGCAGAGCGAATTGCAAAGTCTGATGGTTTTAGAGAAATGCAATTTAGGTTTTGAGTCATTATGTAATAGGTTTTGAGTTCATAGAGATTTAATGTTGTATAACAATACTGGCATTTGAGTTGAAATGAAAATTCAAGCTCATGTCTCTCCATTGTACATGCATATCTGAACTTTGAATGAAATAACTAAGGGTTGTTTTATCCATCTCACTGTTGTGGTGTGTTTGATTCTATTTTAGATTTAATTCAAAGAATTAATCAAAATGTTTGAATGGGATTATAGGAAGATATGTGTTGTATAAAGATTTGATAAGTAGTCCTAGGTTAGAATGCACACTGATGAAATTGTAATGCAATATTGTCAGGGATCTTATATGTGATGTATTAAATTTGTTATAAACCTCTAGATGCTTATGAATTTGACTCATGTAATGGATATATGGCACTGATCTAAGTTGTAATTATTCGTGTAGTTCAGTATTTGTTTGTCTTTTCCTAGAGCTTGCTACAAATTACAAATCATTGACTATCTTATATGATGGATTGTGTTTCGTTATCTCACGCTCCAAATAGTTGATATTGTCTATGAACAACCAATTCTAGTTGATATTATCTTATCGTGTTGAGCTATTAAGTGAGATCATCTGCTATTGTTAATGTTGTTTATAATAATGGTGCAAAGGTTGTAGCATTAAGGATCACCCTCAGGATGCTTGAGCCTGGGGTATGCAGACTTTTAAAGTCCTTCATCAATTGGTCCGAGGTCCTTGGTACTGCCTTCGATTGGAATTGGCAATTCCATGGTATATTAGAAGACAAACTTACGGTTGTTGTAAAAGAACCAAAATACCGTCAACCACTAAACAACCACCTACAGCTGAATTTTTAATCTTTTATGATCACATGAAACATAAAACACACTAATTTCAAGGTTGTTAACATCACTATTGAAATTTTTAATTTTTGAAACATTAAAAAAATACATCATTAGAAGTGAAATGTGTAATGGCATAAAATTAAAAACATCATGAATTAATTATGCAGCCACATAAGTCAAATATAATTCTATCAAAGAAATTAATATCAAATAGATAAACTATAATGAAGTAACTTATACATTTCAATGTCATTGATCTTCTTCTTCATCCAACTCTTTGTCTATATCATTCGATCCAGATTCGACATTGTAAGGATTGGTCATATCATCATCATCATCATCATTGATATTAGTTTTGATAATGTCATCATCCACACGGATTCCATCTTCATGAACATTAACTCCTACATCATCATCATCTAGTTCCTCCTCTTCGACATCTTCGTCAGGGACATCATCAACTAACCATTGATCCTAATCATCATCTACATCATCTTCTAGTTCTTCGGTATCTTCTTCTTCCACCACATTATACTTTTAAGGCCTTCCTCTTGGATCAT
>VDFB02087906.1:0-13976 GCA_007258455.2 Sequoia sempervirens | reverse complement strand
TAAGACCACTAATCAGGTCCACCATATGCTAGCAAGTACAAAACCATAACAAAGCTATTTGGAAATAACAGTCTGGGATATAAAAGAAAAAAGACAAAAAAAAACAAAGCAATCATTAAACAGAAATAAAAGGGAAAGCCATTACTCAACTTTTCCAAATAGGTCCCAGTAATCACCAATTAGGGAGATATACTCCCTCTATTTCATCAAGTTCCTTCAATTCATCCATCTTTCCCAACTTTTTTAGCTTCCTGGTGATCTTGGTTTGTCCGAACACCAAACCAACCATTGCTCTATGCATTAGTCTGTTTTTCACCTTCATCAACATGACCAAAGCTTTTTCCATGTCATCCATTTGTACCTACATATATGTTAGTCTAATTTTCATATAATCCATGCTAGAATCATCAACAATAGTTTCATTGCCAGTATTCCCGATTTTAGGAACAATCAGGGTTTCATTCTTTTGGTCTTCCTCAATTTCAGTCTTCTCCTCCTCATTATCTTCATTCTCCTCTTTTGTTTCCTCTTCACCCATTTCATAATCAGTATCCTTAAACTCTATCCCATCACTTTCATCTTCAACCTAGGCTTCAAATTCTTCAACTTCCAACTCTTCCTCCTCATTCATAGAGACTTTCTGTTTCCCCTTCCTATCCTTGGAAGCAGCCTTTGTCAGGCGTGCGGACCTACGACCTCCACTACCTTGACCCTACTTCATTTCCTTCAAATCCTTATTTTTCAATCCCTCCTTATCTTCACTTATGGTAATGACTTCACTTTGGGTATTCAACTCACTTTTTTATCTTTTTAGACTTAGGAAATTCCAAGAGAATAGGGGAATGTTTTCACTTCTCTAGAATCGCTTTCATCAACTCAGAATCAATGGAGCTTTTAGCAACAATTTTGAACCCACAGGGGTTAATGGATTTGAGATTTTTTCAACAGTGGAAGGGACTTTAGCAGGGGTTAACACCTTTCTAGCAGCAATGGGAGGTGGTTTGGGATTAGGTTCCTTGGCAGAGTTTGCATCCTTAAGGGGTTCAACTTGATCACCTTCATTATGGTTTTCATTATCAACTCTGGAAACAAGAAGGTTTCCATGAGGGTTCAATTCTAAAGCATGCTTGTACAAAGCAAGCATCAAACCTTGATGCAAGGGAGGTATCACACCTTTCTCAATATTAATTTCCAGGGAGGAAAGTAAATAAAAGGGAAAATTGATTCTTTCATTGTGCCTTATATGATTTAACAATGAAAAATGATACACATGCACAATCATGTATCTTCCTTCAAGTGTGAAATACCTCATCACAAACATACTCACTAGGGTGTAAGGAGGTGAAAGCTCTAGACACATGTACCCATTTTGAAATCATGTCAGGTTCTCTCCGTCGTGAAGAAAATTGTCCACATACAACTGGTAGTCGACCCAAGTATTTTTTTCCACCTTGATACCCTAATTATGCAAACCGGTAGCTTCTTCTATAAACCCCGTCGTCACCTCAAATTCGACTGCACCAATTTCCATATTCCCGTTCCTCCACGAATTTATAAATTTAGCAGTAAGGATCTCATTATAACCCTTCATAGATTCAAAAAAGGGGACCATTCCTGCTCTTTCTAACAATCTCCATAAGTCCACATTCTATTTAAGCGCTTGGTAATTTAGAGGCTTTGTGCACTTCCTCGGCCCACCCATCTTAGCATTCTGCAAGTTTTTCATATTCTATAGGCTTTTCTTCATTACCACACACCTCTTTGGCTCCCTACCAGACTTGCAGAAGGCACTATTACTCACATTTTGAAAGTAAGCACTTAAGGAGGAAATAATTGAGAACTTTCTTTTAGAGGAAGCCAAAAACACATTTCTCGAAGCTAAGAGATCATTATTATTTTTACAAATAATTAATGGATCTTTATTATTCATACATTGCAACTCTTCTCAATAGTGGGTGGATATGACATTAGGCTTATCGACACACTTGGATTTGACACCCTTCATCAACTTGGTTATAACCATGTGAACCTTAATCTTCTCAGGAAGGAGATAATTATTATCTTTACCTCTAGAGGAGATCCTCAAGCTCGACATTGTACCACTTACCTCGTCATTATTTTGCATTCTCTTAATATCACAAGATCGCCAATGTTTTCCCCGCCACTTCCAACCATCATCTTTGTAAGTTGTATTCATTTTAAAAAAATTCTTTTAAAACCTTGTCCTTTAATGACATCGACAACTGATTATTAACCCAATGGGTCCACCCGTTACACCTCAACGCTTCATTGGAAGCATAGTCAATAGACATATTCTCTTCTCTATACATGTGTTGCACCTTGCAGTTAGTAAAATAAATCCTAAGGGACAAACACTTATCAATGATATTTTTTAATTCCTAGGGGGGCGTAGCATCTCCATTCAAGATATCCACAATTAACTTAGAATCTCCTTCCAAAATTACATTTTTAAAACCATACTCCTTTAGAGTCTTTATGCCCCACAAAACTGCCATAGCCTTCGCTTTATTATTAGAGCAAACTCCCAAGTTAACACCATAACTCACATTGCAGTTCCCTTGGTGGTTTCTGAGTAGACCTCCCGCCCCAACCATACATGGGCTGTCTTTAGAGCACCCATCAAAATTACACTTAATCCACTATCTTTCAGGAGGAGCCCACACAACAAACTTTTTGTCCAAAATCGTGGTCCAATTAAGGTTAGTAAGATCCTTCCTTAGGCCCCAAACCTGCTTAATTCTCATCTCTTTATAATTCAGCCAAACTTTGGAGAAGTTGTATCTTCCCACGTCCATATTTTCCTTAACTTGTGCTTTTATGATCATACAAACCTCATAGCTACTTCTCTCAACTTCCCTGAAGATCCTGCTTTTCCTCTCCTTCCATATTCCCCAGGTTAAGAATGGGGGAATTTGGTTCCAAATATCCACAATAACCTTATAGGAAAAGGGGCAATTTGACCAGCTTTCTATAAAAGACTTCATAGTGTGGGGAAACACCCAGTCAATGAACAACAAAGGAAGGAAGAAAGACAAAACTTCTCTAGAAAACTAGCAGTGAAAGAATAGGTGCATTATAGACTCTTCATCCTATTTGCAAAGGGTGCAACGATTAACCATCTGAAACCCTCTTCTAACTAGGTTACCAATAGTAATAATTTTTCATGTGAGGCATCCCACTAGAAATAGTTAATTTTAGGAACCATGTTCTTTAAACACACTTTCTCCCAGTGATGGTCTCTGATGTCATAAAAGGGCTCTACCAATTCATCATAACCATGTCTAATAGAGAAACAACCTGAAGAGCTCCCCTTCCACACCCATTCATCTTCCCTTTCAATAGAAAACCACTTCGCCTCCCCTATTAGATTATGTATCCTTAACAAAATCATATCCCAATTAATCTGTCTCTGACCTCTCAAATTAACCCTCCCTAATAACACATTAAACTCCTTCCATTTAGGTTCATTCATCTCCCAATGGACATAGTCTGACACCTTTTTACCACATATCCTTGTTAAGCTTTGTTTAAGGGGATTAAATCCATTAGTTGAAGAAAGAGTAGAAGCCTCAATCCAGGGACCCTTCTAGAAATCAATGTTTTAACCATTGCTAATTCTCTTTCTAACCCCCAATTTTAGCACATTTTTAATTTTAACAAAGTGATTCCATAGGATAGACCCACTAGGAAGATCAGTCACAAAGAGAAAATAGCTAGGATTCTGTTCTTCAAATACTTAGCTTGGAAAATCCTCACCCAATATTTTTTGACCCTTCCAAAAGGTTCCATCCCACCTTAGCAATTCGGGATTTGTTAAGCAATTTGATTCTCCTTATCCCCAGTCCTCCAACATTTTTAGGAGTGCAAAATTTCTCCCAGCTTACCAAAGACAATTTGTTCTTCTCTTCAGTTCCTGACCACATAAATCTTCTATGAATCTGTTCTATTTTTCCCCAATGAAGGCTAGAATTTTGAAGAGAGACATGTAGTAAATCAAAATATTTTGTAAGGAAGCTTTTAGTAGTTGGATCTTCCTAGCTAAGCTAAGAAGTTTCCCCTTCCGCCCAATCAACTTTTTGTGAACTCTCTCAATCAGCTGGTTCCAATAATTATTTTCTAACTTTCTAGAAATCAGAGGTAACCCAAGGTAGGAAGCAAGTAGGGAAACTTCTTAACATCCCAATATCTTCACCACTCTTTCCCTCATAATTTGGTCAACATTAAAGAAGTATATCTTACTTTTTTCATAGTTGATAAACTAGCCTAAGATAGTAGCATAGTCATTTAGAACCTATTTCCATAAGCTTGCTTCCCCCATTGAGGCTTCACCATACAAGAGTGTGTCATCAAAAAATTGTTAATGGGAGTCAAGTAGGAGAGACGAAGCAACTTTAACACCTTTTAGGGCTTTAGAGTCAACAAGCTTTTGAATATTCCTTCCTAAGACCTCAACAACTATTATGAAAAGGTAGGGTGAGAGGGGGTTTCCTTGCCTTAGACCACAACCATAAGATAAATATCCTTGGGGGACACCATTAACTAGGAAATAGCACATTGGGGAGGTAACATAAGCAAAGATCAACTTAAGGAATCTTCCCTTTATCCCAAATTTCCTAAGAACAACAAAGAGAAACTGCCAAGAGACTCTATCATAAGCCATAAAAATATCAATTTTGAAGGCCATCCCAAGGTTTTTACTTAGGTCCATAGAGTGGAGTATTTCATGGGTAGAGATGAAAAAATCAAGAATGTTTCTTCCTTGGACAAAACCTTTCTGGTTTGGGGCAATCATTTTGCCTAACATAGCTTTAAGTCTAAACACAAGGATTTTAGAGAAAATTTTATAGACCGTATTATAGAGGCTAATAGGTCTATAATCTTTAATAGAAGAGGCATCATCATTTTTTGGAATAATATCAATAAAGGTGGCATTCGATTGGTTTAGGAGCCTGCTCGACCTGGAGAAATCTCTAGCAGCATTAAAAAGGTCATATTTGACAATATCCCAATATACTTGGAAAAAAACAAGAGGGAACCCATTGGGGCTAGGGGTTTTATAAGCCCCAAAGGAGAACACAACTTGTTTTACTTCTTCCATAGAAATAACATTAGTCATATTCTTTAAGTCAAGTTCAAAAATAACTTTAGGGATCACCTCAATAAAATCATCATGTACCTGATTAGCATTGCCTAGGGCATTTTGGTGAGAGGAGAAGAAGCTAATAGCTTCCTCAACAATTTATTTTTTAGTTGAGACTATGGTGCCATCATCTTTCTTGAGCAATCTAATCTTGTTCTTGCTTCTGTGTTTCAAGGTAGATTGGTGGAACAATTTGGTGTTTCTATCCCCTTAAGTGAGTCATTGAACATGAGACTTTTGTTTCCAAAAGATTTCCTCCTTTTTATTGACCTTAAACCATTGGGATCTGAGGTCCCTTTGCTTTAAGCATATCTCATCATCCACAAGACCAATCTCCATTTTGTCCTTAACTTCCTTTAAGCTATTTCCCAGTGATTTTTTTAATCTCAAAGATATTACCAAAAGTCACCTTATTCCACCCTTTCATTCGCTACTTGATTCTACTCAACTTCTTCACCAGGAAAAACATAGAGGTGCCACTTATAGGTTCCTCCCACCAAATTTTAACAAGAATAACAAAATTTGGGTGAAGGCTCCACATTATTTCAAATCTGAAAGGGAAAGGGCCCCTATTGTGATCAACATTTTTTTTTAAGCACAAGAGCATTATGATCAGAGCCAGACCTTGGGAGAGAATATAGAGAGGAATTGGGAGATGTTCCAATTGGAAGAGATCAGAAACCTATCCAACTTGAATTGGATCAATTGATTTCTATTCCTTCTATTTGACCAAGTGAAATTGGAGCCCTAAAGAGGAATATCAATAAGCCTAGTAGAGTTTAGAAATTCGGCCAGCTCCTTCATACTATCATAATAGTCATCCAGCCCCCCCAACTTTTCTAAAGGTAGAAGGGGGAGTTGAAATCCCCTCCCAAAATCCAATGATCATCCTTTCTATTTTTAATTGCATCATTTAGATGCTCCCAAAGCTACACCCTGTCCCTACTCAAATTGGGAGCATAGATATTTATTAAATTCCATTTCTCCTGAGTAGCCAGATCTTCCAAAGAAACCATTAGACTATTCCTACTAGTAGAGCACATAGTTCCTTTTAATTTTGAGGGATTCCAAAGAGTGGCAATACCTCCCGAGGCGCCTTTAGCCTCACTAACAAAATAATTCGCTCTAGGCCAGATACTCAAAATTACCTTATCAAAGGTCTCCTTCTTCATTTTGGTTTCTTGAAGGAGCAAAACATCCACTTTATTGTTGAGGATACAAGTTCTAACCAAAAAATGTTTATAAAGGCTATTTATGTCCCTAATATTCCAGGAGAGATACTTCATATGGAAACATACAGGGACTGCTCCAAGGTTCTTTGTTTTCCAAACAACCACATCCCTTTCAGTATCTTTATTGTTGGAATCCTTTTGGGATGGTCTACCAACCTTATTTCCCCCTCCAACATCCAAATTATTTTTATTTTTTGATTTAATTGGGGCTTGTGACCACTCATCCTCATCTTCTTTATCACTGGGGTGAGGAGGAAACCCCAACAAGGCCAGTGAGTCATTCAGGTTACCTACCTCCTTCTGAGACATAAATGACAATCCCTCCAAGGATAGATTGGGGTCAGAGGACACTAATTCACCTTCTTCCAATTCAACTCCCACCACAGAAATAGGAACTGACCCCAGGGAGGACTGTAATTTAGCTTCCACAAGGGGGGGCCTAGTAACATCCATATTGTCAATATTCAATTCCACCCCTGTTGTAGGAATCTCGTCATTTCAAAAGCCAGAGGTTGGGAAACTAATGATAGGGGCAACAAACATGAGGTGTAGGCTAGACAAGTCACTAGAAATAGTAAGAGGTTTTGCCGGAACAACCGCCAAGCTAGGGGCTGGGGCTTCCTTCACTTGGAGGACAACATCCATAGGGGCAAAAGAAACTTCAGAGGGTCGGTGCAATAGAGACAATAGTAGAGGGCTTTGGGTATCTACCAAAGAGAGAATTTAGTAACAAAGGGTCCCTCTAATGTGTATTTTTCACACAAGTCAATGAGGTGACCAAATCTCTACAAAGCTAGCAGCATAAATGGTGGCATTTCAATATCTCTAGGGTTGGATCCAATTGCCAAATTTTGACCCTAAGGAGGATAAAAGTTGGCAAGACCGTATTAATAGCCACATTGACACAAATATGAGCATAGACTAGTCTAAACTTCCTAAGTGATCTTGTTAATGGCCAAAGGTCGCCTAAAGAATTAGCTTAAACCTTTCAGATACCTCGCCTCCCAAACTCAAGGGTAACTCATGAGAACCTAAAGTTGGAGTTGTGGCCTCTAGGTCAACAAAAGGATCAAAAACCTAGTTTCCACTTGTAGAGGGAAAGAAATTTCTTATAACTTGAATCAAAACCCATCAACCACCCATTAAAACCTAAGCATGTCTTCATAAAAAACAAAGGAGAAAAGGAAGATACCTCTTGGCATAACATTTATAGAGATGCTGCCTTTAAGATTCCAATTCAAGGTAGCCCATTGATGTACCTATTCGATATTTGGATGATAGGCCAAAATTTTTCCAACCAATGTAAGTTTAAGGCTATCCATAGCCTTCAACATCAAAGCTTTAGGGATTTCAACTTCCCATCCAATCACAAAGTAGGAAGAAGACTCCAAAAACATTTTACTCGAAGCTGGTGAGCCAATCTCCACCAATTTTTCCACATAGGATACCGCACAAAGAATAAAGAGTCAAGCCCTCGAGAGGAGGGGATAAGGGTGACTATCTAGAAATACCCGCAGTCCTTCTCCTAGGGGAAAGGAAAGAGGTATGAGGAGGAGAAGTCACATGGGGAACAACAAAGTTGGTCGTTGCCATCGTAGAAACAATACCAGACAAAGAGACAACAACCTTGGAATGGGGAGCCTTCCCAGGCCCCCCTCTTGACTCTCCCATGAAATAGTCAAATGAAATAAAATGACTAGAAGATTCAAAATAGTCAGAAAGCAGGAAAGAAGTTGCAAAGCACAACTGAAGAAGAAGAAGATAATTAGGAGATTCTGTTACACATGAGCACTTAGTTTTTAATGCAATAAAGTTGTTTTCAGTCTACTGCTATGATTAGTTGATTTATTAGCTCATATTTGGTTTATCTCATGGGAACAACAGCTTGAGCAAGGGTCACTCAAGGTACTGTCCACCCACTTCAATTTTTGTTGTTATAATAGATGTTTCATGTTGCATCAATTTTAGAATAGATTCATGGTTGTATGCATGTTGTAACATTACTTTGAGTCAAGCCTAGGGGTAGTTAATTAGTTGAGCTGTGAAGAGTCAATAGTTAGTGGTATAGTTTATTGCAAGCTCAGTTTAGCAGTTAACTAGTTACAATACTAAGCTGAGAGTACCCATAGTATAGGTGCCAAATTAAGCTATTTCTTCTATTTTGCAGTTTAAGCTTTATTCCCTTTTCAAGTATATCCCATTTTCATGCACATGTGTAAACCACCTATACTTGATGATATATGTAGTATAGAATCTTTGGATGCACATATAGTGCCAACATCATCAAAATTTTATGTAGCCCTGGTTGATAACCTAATGGAGCCTGTTTAGCTTAGGAAGCACTTTGAGTTTGTGTGTCTAACACCAAGTTGACTAAGCATTAGTTGGGCCTTACACCTATGTAGTTGGATTGTAATGTGATGTAATTTTAAGCTACTTTATTTATAAATAGGTAGATATTGTGTGAAATAAGGGTTGGAAACTCTTCTATATTAATATTTAATACAAAATAGTCTTTTTTCCTCTATTTCTTTGATTCTTCAATCATTAAGTACTATGTTGTTTTGAAATTGATTTTTTATATATATATTTAGAACAAAATAAAATCCATGTGTAATTAATTATGAATCATCCAATATGGATATTATGGAAGGTTTTATGTGATTTCCATGCATGAAATATGGTGATGTTGTGTACATCATTCATCTTTTATTTCATTTGATTCTTGCACTAGTTTGTGTTAATGATTGTTTGTAATAATGATCAAACAAAGTTGGTTTCTTTTGGATTTCTCTTTCATTTCTAGCATTTTAAAAACACTATTCCTTGCAACAAATTCATTCTCTCTAAAACCATTTTCATATTTTATATTTTATTTATTTAATAGAGTATATTAGGATTAGTTTTAGAATCTAGGGAAGTAGAAATCCAAAACTTTCAAGTAAAGCATAAAATTGGGAACCTCAAAATTTTTAAGTAGTAAATCCATTACTGAGTTACAAATCCAAAAATAACTTATGTCATCAAGGTATGTTTATAAATTAGTGTATGATTATATGATTAAACTTAAAAATAATTGATCTAATAATTTACTGAGCAAAGATATAAACTAGCACAAGACCCTTGAGTTATAGTAGCAATACAATGATCACTTGACTATTCTGTAAAACCAAGACCTAGTTATATAGACCTTGGGGTTGTTAATATCCATCTTAGAGGTTGATTATCTTTAAGGAGAGGTGAGGTGCACTTAGTATTTAACTTGAATTGACTTGAGTGTGTCAAAACCCCATCAACACATACTTACACACACACATGTCTAAGTATGCATATATACACACATATTTACATACATACATACATACATACATCTAGACATACATACATAGATACATGCATCCAGACTAAAAGCATACATAAATTCTCATAACTTTCAATCTTTTTATACATTTTTAAATATGAAAGTTGTGTGATAACCTAATCTTTGTCCTCTATAGGTTAAAACATCATAATTTTTTACCAAGTTAGGTTAGAAAGAAAATATTGTTTTCATTTTTTTGAAAAGTCATATAAAAATCTAAAAAATAACTATTTATTTATAAAAAAATCATAGAAATATGTGTTACATTAGCCCATGTGCACTTTACTCATATACAATATTTGATCAAAAACTTTAATTTTTTTATCAAAATTAGGTTAGATGGAATGCCATCTACTTTATATTTTTCCAAAATTTTAGCAATATATTTTTTATATCTATTTTTTACCATATTAATTTGAAATTATTGAAAAAATAGTAGTCCAAAAACTACATTCAATTATCTACAAATTACTTTTTTGGTCAAATTTATAAATAATTTCTTCAACTTATTAGTTAAAGTTACTTAAACACACTATTTAGCATTTTCATTGTCACTCAAGGATGTTGTTTGGCCCATCATTATCTTGCACTCACCCAAACTATCTATTAAAATTTTATATTAAATTGGTGCTTGTGATGTTGTTAGTTGCACTTTTCTCCATACTTCCATGGTTAGCACTAGATAAATGCTATTTTGTTTAAACATCTCTTCCCATACAAATCTCATTCCATTTTTTGTATTGTGCTTCTAATCCTTTTAGTGCCATTAATAGTGTTCTATATATATATGGGTCTCTTCTAATAGTAAACATAGTATATGAAGGTGTATTACATTTCTATGAGAGTGTCTCCAAATAGCTCATTCCTCATGTTATTTTTAGCACATCTACTTTAAACAACCTTAAGCTTCAAAGTCACAATAATTGCAAAAATATCTTTAATTCTCCTTGCTTTGGGGGATATTTTATTTCTATAAACTTTTATTCTTACTCAAATGTATATAAATTATACACTTATTTTTACTCTTATACTCATACTATTTGGGTGTTACTTCTAACAATTTGACACCTCTTTGTCAATATCAAATTGTTACACTCAAAGTTTCATTGCTCATACAAAACATGAAATTAGAAAACACTTTAATCACATTAAAAATAAATAATACAACTAATGGCTAATTTATTTCATAGATGCTAACATTAATCATGACAATCTACAATGGTGGGGCTACCCCTTGACCACTCTTAACAAATATGCACATATTTTTATTATAGGATGCTTCATCTACAAGTTGATCTTACCTACTCTAAAACTATTATAAAAATTTAGTTAGTGAATAAACATAATACACAAGATTAACACACTCGAATGAAGATGAGACTAATTAGATTCATATTTGAAGGCATATTCATACAATTTAGTGGTCCTACTATTTATGAAATACACTCTTATAATCTCATTCAAATCTCTCAAACCATTTCTATTCTATATGAGCACTTTACAACAAACCTCTATAATAGACTAACAACCTAACTAACCTATTAACGAGGTAAATAATATTACATGTTTAATAAAGTAAACCCATATACTATTCTTAGATACATAATAATCCTTAACACTTAGAACTTTGATATCTACAATAGATATTTCCTTGTAGTACACATGTAAAGAGAAGACTTGGTGGTATCGAAAAATATAATTATAACTTATTGGTAATGGGGAGTCCTTGACACTTCTTTAATTACAAGTAAGTCAATTGATTGAACCAACAATTTTGTAAAAATATTAAAGGCATGCCAAATGATAAGTGCAATGAATAATGTTGTGGTTATAATGGTGTTGATTAAGCTTGTGGCTTGTTATTTATAATTGTGATGTAATGGATGTCAGAATGACCTAGTGGAAGAACTTAGGTTTATCCATTTGGTGATGCCACAATTGATGTGGATTAAGTGATTGTTAGAAAAGACTAAGTAATGATTGCTATGTGATCCTTTTGTTAGATGTGGAGGGGGTGTTCTAATGATGGATCCAAGGATGATCATCTATTGACTTAAATGGAAATTGGGTGATGTTTTTTAGAGATGTCATAGGTACATTTTTTGAACATTTTTGTGCAAAAATTAGTGAAAAATGAATTTTTAGGGCTGAGATAACATGAGCCCATAGGGTCAGTGCAGGATCATGATGGGCCAAATAGGGCCCTTAAGTGGCAATGAAAATACAAAAAAACAGACTTAAGTAACTTCACATAAAAATTTGAATAGGCTATTAACATAATTTTGAAAATATGTAGTAATAAAATTTGCAGAAAACTGAATATAGTTTGTAGGCTACTAGGCCTTTTTTGAAAAAAAGTAATTTTATTTGGTGAAAATTTAAAATTTCAATGCAATAGTACTTTAAATTTTGGAAAAAAAAAATTGGTGTTTGTTCAGCCACCCTAAGTATGAGCAATTTTTCTTTTTGAATCTTTCAATATAAGTAGAGGACAAATGCCTAGATGTGGCACATATTTTTTTATAATTTTTTTGCACGTAAATAATTAGTTATGAATTTTCTAGTAGAAATTTTTAAAAATATTAAAAACCATTTCTCCGGCCACCCTAACTTGGTCAAAAATTTATGAAATTCAATTTTATTTTATTTTTAACTATAGTTTGTGAAGCATAGTGTGTAATGCATCTTTCATATTCAAAAATGTATAACCTTTTAAAAGTTATAGGTATTTTTCAATCAACCTATCAATCAAGACTTTACACATAGTGCATGTAGAAAATCAATAATAATTATCCATTAAATTCAAAATAAAGCATATCTTATATATTGGTAGAATTTTGACAATTTTTTGAATAAGCGCCCCTTTTTGTTTCATCAAATTCAGATGAAAAAAAGTCATCAACATGAAGGGTGAAGTTTGAAAAACTATTGCAACCCCTGTAAACACATTAGGGAAATTAACTTTTCAGGTTGGACACACCCAAGCCAAATCCCAAAGCAATCTCAAAGCAAAAATGGAGGGAAAAAATTTATGTGAAAAAAAAACAGATATCCATTTTGAGAAACAAAGTGGATATCCAACTTTTAAAAATGGGTACCTGCTTTTATGTCTTCAAAACAGATATATGTTTTGAAATAAAAACAAATATTCATTTTTTAGAAATAGGTGCCCATTTTTATGTCTTCAAAATAGATATTTGTTTTAAAAAAATAGATATCTGTTATTGCAAAACGGATATCCATTTTGAAAAGTCTAAAAATCCCTCTTTAGTAAAATGGGCATAACTTTATGTTTCTTATCAAAATTTTTACTTTTATAGCATTGGAAAGGTGATTCAAAGATCTAAGAAATGGGATAGGTAATGTTTCTAGATAATAAACAAAAAATATATTATAATCATTTTAACTTCATATTTCATTTCTGAAACATCAAATGCTCACTACTTTCACACACGAAGTCCCTTTTTCATATTTTTTGTACCAATCATCTCAAAATACTTGAAACATTAGAAAAAGTAATCAATAATTAAATATTTATATTTTTGTGTAAGGAGATGGAAAAATATTCATAAATACTGATATCTCTTTATCACTTACTCTACCTCTATATTTCACTCTTTCTCCCCTTGAGCTCTAGACCTATCTCTTCACCTACCTCTCTCTCCCCCTCCCTCCCTATTTATTTTTCCCTCTTTAGACCTCTATCTCTCAATCTATTAAGCTCTAGACTTATTTATCTACCTCTCCCTCCCTCCCTCTTTCCCTCTCTCTTTGTCCCTCTTTAAAACTATCTTTCTCAATCTCTCTCTCTCCTTGAGCTCTAGACCTATCTCTCTACCTTTCTGTCCCTCCCTCCTCTCTCTATTTGTCCCTCTTTAGATCTCTTTCTCTATATACCTATCTCTCTACCTCTCCATCCCTTCCTTCCCTCTCTACTTAACACAATCTCAACTCTCTCTCCCTATCCCTCTAGCTATCTCTCAATATCTCTCCCTCTCGTCTCCCACTCTCTATACCTACCTCTCTCCCTCCCTATCTATCTCTCGCTCTCTCTCTATCTCTCTCAAGATCTAGGAATATTTCTCTACCTCTCCCTCAATTTCCTCTCTTTTTGTCCCTCTTTAGGTCTCTTTTTATTTTAGTAAACCCATTAAATCCTATTCAACCTAGTCTTCTTCTATGGTTTCTTGTTCATAGTAGGGTTTCTTAGATCTATACTTTT
>VDFB02087905.1:0-11902 GCA_007258455.2 Sequoia sempervirens | reverse complement strand
AATCATACATGTTTCACCATCTCAATGTTATAGCATGAATTAATAACTACATAAAAAATTCATGAACATTATTTAAACAGGAAATACTTATCTCGTTGAAATCAGAATTTCCTTAAGTGTTGTACTTAAACACTTTTTTAGGTCTGCACTTATCTTTCCCTTAGGTCTGCTCATGTGAGCATTAATTCTGCTCCTGAATGTTGACTCTGCTTAAAACAACAGTTCCTTCTCACATATCTCCTGGGGAGAAGTCATGTGCCAGATATATTTATGATGATGCTCTATAATCAGCAACTATACCAACTCATAGTGAATATGCAACTGCAAAGGCTCTGACGCCTATCCTTCCTAAAGTGACTATAACCTACTTAACTCATATCAACCACAACAGCTAGTGGCCAAGATACAATAGACTTGATGTCTTGATTTACACAATCAACAATAGGCTTAGTCAACCCAAATTTGATCAGGTCTTTTCAAAAACCCGCTCTGATACCATGTTAATGTTAGGATAAGATTTAATAGAAAGCAGAAAAATGAACATAAAGAACAAATGAACACAGTATTTATCCTAGGAAAACCCTCCTTCTTGAGGGAGAAAAACCCAGCCACAAATATGTCTCTTGTATATTGAATGAAACAGTAGCAATCAGCTTACAACATGACCCACTGAATAATAGCACCTCTCCTAGATGCCAATAAATCAGCTTACAAGTCTCAGCACCTCTCCTAGATGCCAATATACAGAAAACTTCTGATTTCTGCTTGATATCAATCTGCTCTTTGAAGGACAATAACCTGCTGTGAATAATCCAACATCTTCTTGAAGATGTGACTTGTTTCTATAGACAAAATCAGTCACCAAACAAGCCAACATCTCCTCCTAAATATAGGCAAATGACAGTTACACATGCACACACAAGAGGACACACTAGGTGGTGTTTCATTTGCTTATTTAAGGAGGAGTTACAAATACAGTTCATGCGTCTATTTAAAGGAGACAGAGATTCTCGTGTACGTCGTTACATTATGATTCGTACGTCGTTACATAGATTCTTTGCCACCAGCTATAATTAAGGAGAAAATATCTCCGAAGCTACAAACACCAACAAACGAAACCCCTGCCCTACGATGTGTTCATAAACCATCATGGAGGAGATGTTAAACACACGGTGGCCAATAGTATCTACAATTCCTTAAATGCTACCGGACTGGGAGTTTTTTTGGACAAAAATGAGCTGAAGCTTGGGGATTTCTTTCCTAGAGCTTTACAAGAAGCAATGCGTAGTGCACCGCTTCATATAGCCATTTTTTCTGAGCATTATGCACAACCCCCCTGGTGTTTGGCCAAGCTGGCATTTATGGTAGAAACCGGCACCAAAATTATTTCTGTTTTCAATCATGTTGAGCCGTCTACTTTAAGATTGACGATTCAGGGAAAAGGAATGTATGCAGCTGCCTTCTCTAACTTGGAAATGAAGAGCAGGTAAACCGCAAATACTCTTTCTCCGGGATTTACCTCATCAAATAATCTCATTTATTGTTATTATTTTCCCCCCTTTTTGTTCGTCATATAAATTAGAGTTGAGTTAAATTTGTTCTGTTGTGCTTGTATGCTGGTCCACATGTTCAGCAATATTGTGAGTCATGTAAAGCCTGCCTCCCTATTTATCTTTTCACATCTTCACTAGCATGTCTCTTTTTACTCTTAGTTTATTCCCCTTTTTTTTCAATGGTGCTCCACTTCAGTGCGGAGCATGAAAAGAAGAGAAGATACAGCTCAGAACAGCTTCAACACTGGAAATGGGCACTCCATGAAGCCTCCTTTTTAATTGGCGACATCATTAATAATCAGGAGTACGTACGGAATAATCTTCCACCTGCATTTAGCTAATCAAATCTTCCTAAGTTTTTTTTGGGGGTTTTCTTGTCCCTCTGTTTGTTATATGTATCGGTGTTCAGTTAAGTCTTTCTTTCATTTTGGTTTGTCAGATAAAACTGTTTTGATTGTCAAACCAGAGAAAAACAGAGAGATGAGGGTAGGAACCTAAGGAAACCCAAGTAAAAGAGGATCATCTCCAATGAAAAATGATACCTTGCCCCAAACGAATAAAAGAACAAGTTGGTGAAAGAGACAAATATTGTGATGTTTTATCAACGTAATTTTTAGGCAAAATTGATGAATTTTATTGGTGTTCTAGCAGTGCTTAATACTGCACTTATCTTGCTATTTCCTGCTAACCTTTAGTAAGTGCAGTGCTTTACGAACTGTTCATTATATTATCTCTTCAGCTTATCCATTAACAAATAAACGGTACTTTATTCTTCTGCATTCCTTACCTGCACTTTTCCTGCACAAATATTATGCATTCATTCTTTACTATGCACTTTGCTCGCTACTTTCTTCTATATTAATATGTAATTCAACTATGTCTTCTCTGCATCAAACCATTACCATTAGCCTTTTTTTCATTCAAGCATTTCTACACTTTGTCTGCTTTCCCCGTTTCTGTCCACCTCAATTTCCAGAAAAGCATCAGCCTTAGCCTGTGAAGTATTTCAAGCATCATGTCATTTTTATTAACATTCTTCTTTGTTTCAATTTGTATCTAATGGCAGCCTCTGCCAATATTGCTGGACAACCCAAGTATGACCTACAAAATGCTTTTGATGGCCTAAGAGCTGCCTACCTGCTCCTGCTGCATCTGGACAACAAGTGTATTCTATACATGTCCTAAGAATCACACCACTCACATCTACTTTTGATACAATAGTACCATTTGCTTCTACTTTTATTGCATCCTCATCTGGAACCAAACGCATGCCCTATGATGTATTTATAAATCATTGTGGACAAATATCAAACACATTGTTTGCCTCAATTTATAGCTATTTCTTGCTAAACCTTGAGTAAGTGCTGTGCTTTTATTCATTATAGAATCTCTTCAGCTCATCCATTAACAAATAGACAGTACTTTATTCTTCTGCATTCCTTACCTGCACTTTTCTCTGCATCCTACCATTACCATTAGCCATTTTTTGTTCAAGCATTTCTGTACTTTATCTACTTTCCCTATTTTTGTTCACATCAATTTCTAGAAGAGCATCAGCCTTAGCCTGTAAAGCATTATGCACAATCCCTGTGGTGTTTGACAGAATACGGATTTGTGGTTAAAACAAGCACCACAATTATCCCTGTGTTCTATGAATGGAAACAGTTAAAAGGAAAAAAAATCATTAGAAAAATTGCTTGACAAGCATTGGTGACAGTCAAATTGAAAGCCTGCCTAGCGCTTTATCTTTTCAAATCTTCCCTAGCATGCATTTCAGTTCATTTTATTCTTAATTTGTTTGATTTATTGACTAATTTTTCATGTGTTCAGTGAAGAGCAGAGGGTGGTAAAGAATGTGGTGAATCGTGTAATGAAAAAAATGAAGAAGGTGCCATTAGAGGTTGCCAAGCATTTGGTGGGTGTAGATGAAGCTGTGCAAAACTTTGACACAGTTGCACTTCAATCCAGTGGTTCAATACAAATTGTAGGAATATGGGGCATGGGTGGCTCAGGGAAAACCTTCCTTATACAGAAAATCTCTAACAACAGACACTCGGATATGGATAGGTCAAGTTTGCTTTTTGATCTTCGAGATGTTGCAGGGGAAGGGCTGCTGGTTGAGAAACAGAAAAGACTTCTGGAGGACCTTGACAATTAGGCAGAAATATTCCTGAAAGCTGTTTGAGATCTGTATCTGTGCTTATCATTTTAGATGATGTGGATCATACAGACCAACTCAATGCTTTCTTGCCAGCAAGGGAGAGGCTTGGACATGGAAGTTTGATTGTTGTTGCCACACGCGAATTGGATGTTCTTAAAGCATGGGGCATCTCTGCCATTTATGAAATGAGACCTCTTGATGCCACTCATGCCAAGCAGCTCTTTCGTTGGCACACATTCTTACAACCCTTTCCACTTTCAGGATTTGGGTCTGCCTTTGTCACTCAAGGTCTTAGGGGCACAACTATATGGTAGATCTTGCAAAGTTTATTGGCAATCTCTGTTAGATAAATTGTCCAGACTCCAGAATATTGCTAGATGACATCAATTTGAGGCTCAAAGTCAGCGATGATGCCCTTGACGATGAAGAGAAAGCGATGTTCTTGGATACAACATGTTTCTTCATTGGTTGGAGGAAAAGTGTGGCCATTGCATTATGGGAGGGATTACAGTGGAGTGCTTTGCACGGTTGGGAAAGGCTTTCCAATAAGTGGCTTGTTGAGGTGGAGAATGATGGTGACATAAGAATGCATGATCATTTGAGGGATATGGGAAGGGAAGTTGCAAACCGACAGCCATCCTATCGACTTTGGTCTTCATAGCAGTCTATATAGATTCACTCTCAACAGGTAAAGTCAGTGCATTCTTTCATGGCTTTATTAATCATGACATAGAAACCAGCTCCTCCTTGAGTCTATTGAGCTTCTTATGAACCAACTAGGACTCAAATCTAGCACCTTTATTGCTGCTGGACTGTTCTACCACTGAGTTACAGGCCCTTTTAGGACCAGCCCATCTTTGGTTTGGGTATGACTTATTTCCAAACACCCCCTTTAAGCCATTCTATAGAATGCTTGGTCTCTGATATCAGGTTGAGCTTTTCATGGACCAGCTAGGATTCAAACCTAGGACCTTCTATTTGCTGCCAAGATGCTCTAACACTGAAATATTGACCCTTTTAGACCAGCCCACCTTTGATCTGGGTGTGATTTATTACCAAACAGAGCCTGCCCTGTGTTGGCTTGAAATGTTTCTTATTTTTACTTTGACCATGCAGGAAGCGATATGAATCCGAGGACTACCTTAAAATGTTTCTTATGTTTACTTTTACCACGCAGGAAGCAATACAAATCCGAGGATTGGCAAATGCAATTGGTGACAGTTGTTACCCGTGGCAAGGGAATATTATAATACACACAAGCCTAGGAGAGCATGAGCTCATGCTTTGCTCCCTTGGATTGAAGATTTTTGTTGGTAATGGAGATTTTATTAATCAAGAACATAACAAAATATCAAGAGAACTGGTCTGGCTTTAGTTTCATGAATTTGAGCACAAAAACCTTCCATCATGGCTTTCATTGAAAAAATTAAGAATTGGAGCTTAGAAGGTTTGTGGGAACGTGATGTGGATGTAAGTATCTTTGCTTTATGGTTCTTTAAATATCTTTTGATTTATTCTATGTTAACTGTATTAAAAACTGGCTGCAGGCTCCTTTGCAGCTAAGAGAGTTGGTTATTCAGAGATGCAACAGCTTGTGAGAATTTCCAAGGTCAATAGGACATCTCAAGAATTTGAAAAAAATATTGATAGGGACCCTCTTCCTGGGATACATTGAGCACCCTCCCACAAGAATTTTGTCATCTCCAATTGCTGGAGCACCTGGAGATACAAGGGTTTAGAAATCTGTCATCCCTTCCGAGTAATTTCGGTAATTTGATAAATCTGCAATACCTGAATTTGAATGGTTGCACCGTGTTGAAGATGTTACCAGATTCTTTTAAGAATCTGACACTCCTGGAATATCTTAATTTAGACGGCTGCTTTCAGCTCATCATCAAGTCGCAGTTACATATTCTGGAAAACATGACAAAGCACAGGTATTTGAGTCTTAATGAGTGCAGGAAATTGTTGTGCCTCCCATAATTAACAAAACACTATTTAAGAGGAACCAGCTTGAAGGAACGGCCAGGTAACATCTTTCAGCTAACCAAGTTAACTGAGTTGGTGATAGGGAGTGAGTTCTTGACAGCCTGCCAAGTTCTCTTGGAAATTTGCCCTCTTTAACTACACTTAGAATCCAAGGGTGTAAGAAGTTGGTAGCTTTATCGGAATCTCTCGAGCATCTTAATTGTTTAAGAGGTTTATATATAAGGCAGTCAAGAGTGAAGTGTTTACCAAAATCATTTATCCATCTTCAAAATTTGCAGATATACTACACCCCAATCAGGGAGTTGAGTTTTGGGTTAGGGTGCATGCTCAAGAAGATAAATCTACAGGGCACGGAAGTCTAAGATTTCTATTAGTGGAGATAGTTGTCCCTTTCTTGAGACTCTTCTCCTTTAATAAGGATCTAAACGACTTGGAAACCCTGCCAGCAACGTTGAAGATCATAAATATTTTTTACTGTAATGCCCTGAAGGACATTACAGGTGCGTGTGGCCTTAAAAACCTCCAGAAACTGCAGATAGTGAACTGTGAAGAGTTAGACGGGGTTCCATGTTTTGCAGAATTAGTGTCTTCAGAAATTCTCAGATTGGAAGGTAGCAACAAGGTGAAGAAAATAGCTGGTCTACAAGAGTTGAGATCATTGCGGGAGCTGACAATAGAGTTAGATGGGCTTCCAAGTCTTGCAGAATTCACATCTCTAAAAACATGTGAATTGCAGAAGTGCAACAAATTGGAGAAGATAGAAAGTTTAAAGCATTTGAAATCACTGGAGAAGCTCAAGATAAGTGAGTGTCCAGAGTTGGAGGTGCTTCCAAGTCTTTTAGAAATCACTTATCTAACATAAATTCAATTGAAAAAATGCCAGGTATCATCTTTCAGCTAATCAAGTTAACCGAGTTGGTGATAGGGAGTGAGTTCTTGACAACCTTGCCAAGTTCTCTTGGAAATTTGTCCTCTTTAACTACACTTAGAATCCAAGGGTGTAAGAAGTTGGAAGCTTTATCAGAATCTCTCGAGCAAATGCTTGTAGAGATTTTGTATATGGCAGTCAAGGGGTGAAGTGTTTACCAAAGTCCATTTGTACATCTTCCAAAATTGCAAGATCCCTTCACTACACTTGAAATCAGGGAGTTGAAGAGTTTTGGGTTAGGGTGCATGCTCAAAGAGATGAAATCTACAGGGCATGCAGATTTCTATTGGTGGAATGGTTGTCCACTTTCTTGAGGACTCGCTTCTCCTTTTGGCAAGGATAAGAGCTTGAGCCTGCACCAGCAGTTGAGAGTCAACTAAATATTTTTTACTGTAATGCCCTGAAGGACATTACAGGTGCGTGTGGCCTTAAAAACCTCCAGAAACTGCAGATAGTGAACTGTGAAGAGTTAGACGGGGTTCCATGTTTTGCAGAATTAGTGTCTTCAGAAATTCTCAGATTGGAAGGTAGCAACAAGGTGAAGAAAATAGCTGGTCTACAAGAGTTGAGATCATTGCGGGAGCTGACAATAGAGTTAGATGGGCTTCCAAGTCTTGCAGAATTCACATCTCTAAAAACATGTGAATTACTGAAAATTTTTTAACATAAATTCGGAGAGGAATGAAAAGTTCAAAACGTTGAAATCGCACAGGAGAGAAGCTCCGGGAATAGAAGTGAGTGAAATCCCAGGGTTGGAGGGTGCTTCCGAGATCTTTTTAAAATCGCTTATCTAACCATGAAGTCAGAAATTGAAAAATACCGAAGGTGGCTTCTTTCGGCTAACTGGCTAACCAGGAGTTGGTGATAGGGGTGGAGTTTGCTTAGGCAGCCCGCTACCAGAAGTTCCTCTTGGAAATTTATCTTTAACACAGCAGAATCCAAAGGGTGTAGAAGTTAGGGAAGCTTTATCGAGATTCAACAGGCATTTCAATTGCTTAAAAGGATTTACTCTAAATGAGATGATCAGAATTGAAGTGTTTTGCCAAAGGTATTTCATAAAAATGCAAGGTGCAGATATACTTACACAATCGAGGGGAGTTGAGGGTTCTCGTTAGGGTGCATGCTCAAGAAGATAAATCTGGAATGAAAATTGTCCAAGATTTCAATTAGTGGGGATAGTTGCCCTTTCCTCGAGACTCTTTTCCTTTAATAAGGATTTAAACGTCTTGGAAACCCTGCCAGCAACATTGAAGATCATAAATGTTTTTAACTGTAATGCCCTGAAGGACATCAGAGGTGTGTGTGGCCATAAAAACCTCCAGAAACTGCAGATAGTGAATTGTGAAGAGTTGAACGAGGTTCCATGTTTTGCAGAATTAGTGTCCTTAGAAATTTTCAAATTGGAAGGTAGCAACAAGGTGAAGAATATAGCTGGTCTACAAGAGTTGAGATCATTGCAGGAGCTGAGAATAGAGTTAGATGGGCTTCCAAGTCTTGCAGAGTTTACATCTCTAAAAACATTTGAATTGCAGAAGTGCCACAAATTGGAGAAGATAGAAGTTTAAAGCATTTGAAATCACTGGAGAAGCTCAAGATAAGTGAGTGTCCAGAGTTTGAGGTGCTTCCAAGTCTTTCAGAAATCACTCATCTAACAGAAATTCAATTGAAAAAATGCCACAAATTAAAGAAGATGAAGGTTTAGAAAGTCTTAGGTCACTGGAGACTCTGAACTTTAGTGACTGTCCAGAATTAGAAAGGCTTCCAAGTCTTGAGGAATTAACTTCTCTTAAAATAATTGACTTGAGAATGTGCCACAAATTGGATAAGATAGAAGGTTTAGACCGTTTGAGATCACTGGAGAAATTGGAAGTACATTCCTGCTGGAATTTGCCGTATATAGTCAGCATGGAGTACCGTGAGAGATTGAAGACGCTGGTAGTCGTTACAAACGACAGATCAGATGTTGAACCATAAAGCAGTAACATACAGGTAAAAGAAAATTCTTGAAATAGAAATATCAAAGTCTATTTATTGATGACTCGTTTGATTTTGTGCCTCTCAAATTAATAACAATGTGCAGAAGCCAGCCAAAGGATGTGATAATGTAGGGGCAGTGGCCCGAGTAATGAGGAGCTCACGCTGAAAAATTCTCAATTTTGCCCGTCATGTCTGTTCCAGCAGGCTGAAGAGTTTGCGGAAGTTCATTTCAATTCCAAGGCCAGGAGAGTTCTACCAATACACCCAATGCAGTAACTGTTCTGGTATGTTTGTCTAGCTTAAACACATTTATTTACGCGGGTGGGTAAAGGAAAATACTGGAGGTATGGATAAGATTAATCTTTCACTTTGAGTTTTCCCATTTAACTCGAAATATAACCAGGAATGAAGAGTGGGGGCGCAAAGCTGAGAACAAATTGGTCTTTGTAAAGTGGAAAGAAACATGGTTAGTGATGGGCGAGGACAACATAAGAGGCTTTTACGTGCTTTTCAAGGTAATGGAAATGAGTGAATTAGTTTATTCATTTTATTTTATGAAAATGAGGTATGAAATTTTTTTAAATATAAAATTGTATAAATTTAATTTTTTTTCATTTTGTATAATTGTATGGAATTTTGCATAGTCAGTTTGGTGAAGAATTTTGGGGGTGGGACATCTTAGCACAATTCCATGACAGTAATTTTTTAATAATTGATGTATTAAAAATTGAATATTAATTTAATATTAATGCGCCACTAAATTAATTGTTCTTATATTGTAATTATTTAAATAAAAATCAAATTCTAAAGAAATTATGAAAAATAAGACATACAAGTAAGAGGTTTAACAATCAAAATGTTGGACATGTTGCACATTACGAATTTGAGAAAAAAGCAAAGACGACTACTTGCTGGAAAGGTGTTTCTCAACAACATTATACGGTTGAGAAGAAAACTGATTAGAATAAGAGTTTTTCAGAGGTTGTTGCTTCTGAATCACTAGGTCTTGGGACGCCCCATTCAGTCGTCTCAAATAGTGGGGTCACTAGGACTACCCCTATTGAGTCAAAGACTACCATTTTAGGTGTAGGTGTTTCAGCTTCCTTTTCTAGTGGCTCTTTAGAAAAGTCTTTATTTGTGCAAAGGAATCAAGATGAAACTCCAAATAATTTGGCTGCTGGCTTTCATCTTCATGAAAGTAGCGAGCTGGTTTGGCATGGTAAGGCGGCACAAGTGGAAGAAGGTTGGATCACAGTTGAAGGGAAAAAAAACAAATCCTCTAAGCCTTCTTTTGACATGATTCATCTCTCCCACAAGAAAAGTGTAAAATGTAAATCTTGAATGGTCTTGTTTTGGAGCTGATTTTTTTTGCTGGCTGCTTGTTGTTTCGGGTCCTTTCAAAATCTGTTTTTTCCTTTATAAAAAACAATCAATATATTTTTTTATGGTCTTGATTTCCATCTCCTAGTAGAGTCCCTTTTTAGGGCAAAGACTTTATAAGAAGTTTTCTTGTTTAGATTGGATACACTATAAAAATATTTAAGCTACTCTACGCAATCAAATAGCGAGGGAAATTATTATATTGTATTAGAATTAAAAGGATATGATGGTGGATGTATGTTGGATAGTGGATATGGGGTTGAAAGATGGTTAGATGCAAGGATGGGATGTTGATGACATGAGGCAAAATCATGGGACCAAGGGGAACCGAGACCAATGGTTGTACACACCATGTTGGAGTGTGAAGCTTTGGGTTAGGATGTGATTTTGAATGTTAGGATTTCAATTGGGACTATAGGTTTTTGAGATGAAGGGGCCCAAAATTTATTTAGGATGTTTAGGAGGGGAATTTGAGATTGTGGATTTTGGGAAGTAGGGACCCAAAATAGGTGTAGGATGATTAGGATGGGGATGCTTGGATCTAGATGGAGAAATTTAGGATTGGGATACAAAGTTGGAAGCTCCTTTTGAATACATCTCTTTGTGTTTGGGGATCCACATTATTTTTGTGCTTTCTTTTTAGTTAGTGGGATTTGGTGGCTTTTTTGATCTATTTTGATTTTGGATTAGATTTTTCATATTTTTGGATTTAATGAAGTTGCCTTTGGAGGAGCAAATGGGGATGTAGAGTTGGAAGATCCTTTTGAATGCTACTTATTATTTGGGGATACACATTGTTTTTGTACTTGCTTTGTGATTGGTGGGCCTTGGTGGCCTTTTCGATCTATTTTGATTTTCAATCATTTTTTTTTTGTTTGTGTATGTTGACACATTGTGACATGGTAATCTTTGGATTTTTTTGGTTTTGTTACTTTATATGTTTGGGCATCCAAATTGCTTTTAAAGACAAAGGTATGGTCCCATGGGGATATAGTATCTTGAAATCTTATGAAGTGGATGATGGTTTCATCATGTTGGAACAAGTATCAAGATATATGTGTAAATGTTGGTCCTATTTAGGAGATGGGTGGTTAAGATCAATGCATGTATTAGTGATGGAGATGAAGGGGTTAATGAAAGGATTGGTGGTAGAAAGCTCATGAGAAGAGTGACAAGAAGCACATATTTTGATTTTGGAAGAAGTTTCCTTAGCCTTAGTTGAGGAGTGACTAACATCTTTGTCATGAGATATATAGTCAAGGCCTTGAAATCCTAGATTTGCATTTATTTGGATGGGTTCTAAGATGCCTTGCTCATGGAGGCCTAACCCTTTGCTTGGATTATGCATATTTTGACTAACTTGATTTTTGATAGCATACTTGTTGTTTTGGAAACACGACACAAATCCATTGTGAGATAAGGAGTAGTGGTGGTTATAGTTTCCTCAATGATGAGGAAACTAGATCATATAAAAATGGAGGAACCAAAATGGTAGGATTGTGATTCATGGATAGGTTCAATTGGGATATTGGATCTTGAGATGGTAAGGGATCATGAAAGGGATTAGTTGGGATTCTCGGATCTTGATTTGGATGAGGAAATGTGCGGACATGCTTTGAAATAAGCTCTTGATATAGATGGATTTATCTAGATGGTTTAAGGGAGAACTGGTGTTTTGTCTTGTTAGCGATTAGTGCATGTTGGGACTCTTTGAATTGTGCAAATGGATGGGAGAGGGCTTTTTAATATTTATGGATGGTGGATTTAATGTATTTGAGGTATTTGGGATTAATGACCACACGGTCAATTAGACATTTCAATGGCATGTGATTAGTGATGTTATAAAATGACATAACTTCGTATGTTCTTTTTGGCCTATGGTTCTTTGTGAATAGTCCTTGGAAGAAATACATA
>VDFB02087904.1:0-22513 GCA_007258455.2 Sequoia sempervirens | reverse complement strand
TGCAATTACTGTAACTATGGATTCAACAACTCTATATTCCATTCACGTTATTTATACTACTACAAATGGCAACACTCACATAGCTCCTCGACACGGAAGCGGTTTAGGAAAAGAGATTTGCATGGTTTTCAATTACCCATCTGAGTATTGGAATATGTGGTAATTTCCCTCACATTGCATGAAGAGAACCACATCGTATGAGGAGAAAGTTAAGGATAGAATTGCAGTCTTTCATGATGATAAAAATAGGATTTTTAAAATCTTAATTTTATTGTCATGCAAGACTGCAGTTCTATCGTAATTTTCTACTCATGTGATGTGGTTCTCTTCATGCAATGTGAGAGAAATTACCACATATTCCAACATTCCTTAATTTCAATCTTAACTTTAAAAAAAAAAAGATATTAAGATTATAGTCATAATTGGTTTGGTGTTGATGCAAGATATTAAGATTATAGTCATATTTGGTTTAGTGTTGATGCAAGTAGTGATTGAAATTAAAGGGGAGTGTTGGAATATGTGGTAATTTCCCTCACATTGCATGAGGAGAAAATTGAGATAGAACTGCAGTCTTATATGACAATAAAAATAGGATTTTAAAATATAGAATTTGCATGATAATTCTTGGAGTTTGTAATTTGCATGTAGCTTGCATTATAAGTTACTAGAAGCTTTTAGATGTTTCTAAGACCTCTATATAATAAGGCAATTGTAATTCATTCATTGTCTTTTATCTTTGATCAGTTGATCAAAATAGTAGAATCATGGGTTTTATTTCATATGACATATCTAAATAATTGTAATGTTTGAGACTGAAGAAAGGAATCCTCTACATGTGTTGAAAAATAATCTCTCTTTGCTATAGCAATTTATGAATTTTTTTTAATTCGTTCACTAAAAAGCTCCAATATATTTATGGGTACTATGGAATGGTTGGTGATAAGAAGTGGATGGTTATGAAAGGTTTAGTATTTGAAACAAACCTTACCAGGGATGGGCCATTTGGGATAGCAGATTGGATTCCTTTTGAGCTTGACCTCATATCAACAAATGCTGTTGGATTTTATTGCTGAACTGGAACATGCCTCTACTCTATTTCTTTGTACCCTCTATTCCTTGAATGAAATCTAGTAGAAACATCAATGTAGGTTAAATAAACAGTGTTTAAGATAGAGCTATTTCAAATTTTGATTGAAAGAAAGAAAGGATTTGTTTTTGGTAGTTACATTTACTCTATTGTGTTCTTTTACTTATTTAACTTTGACATCAATAGTAAATTTTGACAGAAATTTTAACAAAGAAAAAATTAATAGTTAATGTTAATTAATAAGTATTGAATAATAATATAAATATAATGGCATGTAATCTGTACGCTCCGCCACCGTCTCCCAAAACAAACAACAACAACTCACAAAACAACACTGTCAAGGCTAAACAAAGCAGATCCACCAACGCAATGATCATGAATCACCTCCAATCAAACCATCCCTACAAACTGATGCCACAAAACAAAAAGGTGGAGTCTAACCAAACCAACTCTACACGTAAACCACCGTACGTCCAGAAGATGCATAGGTAGAAACTAAACCTGGACTCTAGTAATTTACAACACCTTTAAGGTAATAGCAACTACAAAAGTAGAACTCAAATACAATCATATCACTAGTAACATACAACAAATCAATTCATTCAAATAAAACAATCATTTCTTTATTTCCTAAAATAAATGGCCACAATACAAAAAAACAAAACAGTGACATAAAACCACAAACTAAAGAAATGAATTGTTATAATTTAATTCAATGCAGAGAAAATAACAAATTTTAAATATTTAATATAACTTTTTCGAGTATTAAATCTGTCAGTCAAAATAACCGACAGACATATAGTGATACTTTCACTACCATAATAATAACAGATGGAAATTGAAATTGTCATTATCCTCATTTTCTTAAGAATTGATAAAGATTGAGTTTCGGTTCAAATGACATCATCATCCGTATGAAGTATTTTTTACCGAGAGGAAGGCATTGCCAAAAGCCTTCCTTTAAATTATATGCGAACACATCTACAAATTCAAATCCACTTAAAGTGCTGAAGCACAGGTAATCTCCCACACAAATACACATCTTATCCCATCAACCCTTAACATATTCAGGAAGATTGTTTCGAGGCATTCTTGCAAATTCTTTCCACTTCCAAGACAACTTATCTTTCTGATCCTGAAACAGCTCCCAGATAACAATACCCGTCCGTTTGCATGAAACCACTAGAACAGATGAACCATATGCAACCATAGATACAACATTCATATTCCAATCTTGAACAAGTTCGAGGGGTAACGGAGCTACAGTAATGAAACCGTCTTGGATATTGTAACCCACGATAGTCGTCTGCAACTTTCCCCTCCAAAAAAGAACACCATTGCACTCAACCATTTTATCTACTAACATTTTATAGCCCGTTTCCACAGCAAACTGTAATTTAATCCTCCATGAATCTTGAAAATAGTGGTAGATTTGGAAGGAAAATCTTCGGACTTCGAGCAGACTACCAAATAGGGCTCTCCTTTTGTTCCCTTTACAAGATGGATAAATTTGTCAGTCACATCTATTTCTATCTCTGCATAAGATCTCGTAAGAGGATTGCAAACACATAATTGTGGCGTGGGGATTTCTCGAAAGAGCAGTAACCCCTGCGCTGTTGTTGCTAAATATCTCAAATTGTGTCCCTGAGGATTTGGGAGAAAAGAGAGAGAGAGTGTCCTCCATTTTTGGGTGGAAAAGCAATACGCCATACAACCAAAGATTTCATCATTTTCTACACCACAGATAAGAAGCCATGGTTTTTCGGCGGGTAATGAAGACAGAAAGCTTTGCAAGGACAATATAGAATTCCATTCCTTACAGACTCTGCGACAGCACGAGATTTGTTTAATTGAAAGCTTCCCAAATATCTCTTCCATCATATCCAGAGGAAGCTCAGATATACCGCACTGATCTCCATCACCTTCAACTGCTGCAATCGATTCTCTCTCCATTTTTTCACCTTCAACTGCTGCAATTTATTCTTGGAACTCTGGATTAAGTATACTTTTATTTCATTCCAAGGGTACATCCTGACTCCTTTTTGTAACATGGAATCCTTTTCCTAATCACCGCGTCTTTTAGAAGCCGTGCATTGGGTTAATAGCAGCCAACGTGGAGAAAATATAAATTAAAATAATTAAGATATAAACTAGCATATGCATCTTAAATGTATCTATTCAGGAAAATCTAACTCACGGATTTTTGAATTCGGTGTCTCTTAAGAATTTATTATCAAATTTTTGTAATAGTTTAAATGCTATGTATATTATTGAATTTTTAATTTAGTTTCTTCACTTAAATATATAATTAATCAATTAAATTAATCAACAATATAAATAAATATTTTTAACTTTATCAAAATATTTCGAAAAATATAAGATTATATGTAAAAAATCTAAACTTAAATCATTCAAAGAACCTAAATCTAATTCGTTCATTCATAACATAAAAAGAAGCTTCACCATTCCATTTATTATAACACGATAGTTACTCAACTAATGAAGTATATTTAGAGTTTTCAAACTTAATTTTATAGAGTTTAGATAGACACTCATTAGTTGTTCTTATATAAACCCTCGTAAGTATAATTTATTAAAGGTGTCAATGTTTGAGTTCAAAGGTAGTGCATAATGTTCAATTCATACTATGGAGTAGTTATATATACATTTTGTAATATTAAACATGTAAAATCTTCAACTTCTAACATACATTTCATAGCTACAATTGTAAATATTAGTCCCAATGATGCATATTTTTCAAAAACATAGAATCCTCTTAACTAGGTAAATCAAACAAAGGAAATTTGTACTAGGCTAAGATTTATTCAATCCATGTATTGGTTAAAGTTCATTTGGATTTAGTTAGTAAAAGGGTTTCTAATGGAAAATTATCTCCATAATTTTACTAGATTGCATTACAAATGAATATTTGAAGACATCTAATGCCCAAATGGAATAAAATAAGTAGCTAGAAAAGAAGAGTAAGCAATTAAGAATGTGGGTTACTATATTAGAAAAAAAGGCTACATTTTATGGAAAGCCACAGACTTGTTTCCACTCCATCTTTCCCCTATTTATTTCCATTTGCCCCCTCTCATTTAACTTCACCTACTATTGGCCAATTGAGTAGTAGCTTCTAATTATTGAAAGAGGAGTGTGAACCTATAAAAATAGAAGTATTACCCAAGAATAAAGAGGATATCATCTAAAGGCTTTATTTTCCAATGTTGCTATCAAGTAGGCTGTCTATTTCAGCCTCACAAAATGATTATGCCTACAATAATTCAAAACCCAAATGATGCTGACGATGTGGGGATGAATACATCCATCCCTTGGTTTTCAATTATGGGGCTAAACACTAAATCGTCACCTTCATCTTAGAATTATGGGGTTGAACACCAAATCATGAGGTAGATCATGAAAAAATTAACTCCACCTTTTTGTGGATATAACCAATTTCACTTCAAAAAGAAGAATGGGCACAATTGGTAAGAGAAATTTATAATTTATAATCTACCTAATCATGAATTTAAAACATGTAGCTTTTTCTTGTAAAAAGTGAAGGCATAAAAAGAAAAGAATCTCATCATTTTTTATATCTAGAGTTGATGTACTATGCAACAATAATAATGACATATGGTAGCTATTGTAGAGGCTTAACCTTTATTATAAAATGTAGATCAAAATCTCATGCCAAAAGTGCATGAAAAGAAATAATTGCTTGTTGCCTAGTATATTTCCCTTGCCTATGTCCAAATTTCCCTTGATTTTTGATTCAACATGAATAACTTAACTAAATCCATGGAAAAAATTGGAGGTATCATATAAAATTTAAAATAATACCATATTAATCTATTTGATCTTCTCTCTCTAGTGTTTTATGATAATTATTGGTCTCAAATTTTCACTTGCCATTTGGCATACCCAAACATTTCACCAAGAAAACCCAACAACTTTTTTTTTAAATAAATTAGCTAAGCTAAAAGTCACTCTAAGTGTTTTGAAGTGAACACTAAACATTATATGTGTTATACATCTTAGTGAAGTCATTTCTAAACTTAAGTGCAATTCGATTGATTTACTTACCATAAATATTTGAGATTAATACTCCACTAGGATTTGGATCAAATATTTGATTTCTTCTAGAACTTTATCCATCACCATAATATTTGACTTATCCTTTATCATGCTTGCTTATAACTAATTTTTTATTTAATACACCTAATTAAATTAGAATGACCCATGGTGTTAACTTTGAGCATTTGAATTAATGATGAAGGAAAAAATATTGCTAGCATTTCCTTAAATTTCATTCCAAATATTTTACCCATAATTATTCCTTGCAAGACTACCAGGATACTTACTCTTTCCATGATTACTTAAAATTTTTTAACATTATTTATTTCATTTTTATTTTACTTTTATTTTTCAAATAATCTTTCTAGTAATAATGGTGACATCAAAAGTAGTATTGTAGTCCATGTTGAAAAAAAGGGATGATACTATTGATATTTGATATTACCTCCAAAAATATTTTAACATGTTTTATTTACTTCTATTATTAAATATATAAAAAAAAATTCAATGTCTTTACAACAAAATTAACTTTTAGAAATATGCATATTGTGGTATCCTCTTTGATGTTAATATGAACACCTAATGTCCAAATTTATAATAAAATTAATAATCATCACCATTACTAAAATAATGATAATGGTAATAGTGCTTAATTAAACATGGTCACTTTATTAATATTAAAAACTAGATATTCAAATTTATTTTAATTTAAATAACCATTTTAATAATGACGCTAATATTAAAATTGTTATAATTGTAAATATCTTCCATTTACTATCATCCCTATTATTATTTTTTTCATATAAATCCACTCAATCCTTAATCCAAGGAGGCTACCGCACATCAGGGAGTTCTAATTGGGAGAGTTAAGGAACTTAGGTAGCAGTTTAATTGCAATTGATAAATTTTGAAGCCAATTTTGAAAAGGGTGAAAGAAAAAGAAAGCTTTGTGTTGAATATAATTTGCAGAATTAAGTGAAAAATAAATTGCAAAAAATAAAAGATAAAATCAATATGAACACCAAATTTATCGTGGTTCACCATTAATTTAATGGCTACATCCACACTCAGGGATTATCTCTTATTATTATCAAGTTCTGAATTAATTACATATTCAGCCAACAACATTATTTATAAATCAGTCTCCAACGAATTAAATGGAAAGAACCATTCAAAATAGATAACTTCTAAATTGGCGAACACATGCCAATAGAAGTTAAACAAAAGAAAGAAACTATTTCAAGTTATGAAGGAAACATGCTTATTTGGGCTTCACTGAACCCAAAAATCTTCTACTTGAAGACCAAATTGTTGCTCAGAGATATCCCACCGTTCCAAAGTTACCGTTGCAGTGTTAATGTCAGAGCTACAAAAGTTTGAAAGAAGCTCTACAAAATTTGAACTTCTCCCTCGAAACTACTTTTGCCAGCATGTCAGCTGGATTCAATTTTGTGTCAATTTTCTCCACCTATAGCTTTCCTTCTTCAATACAATGGCAAATGAAGTGATACAGTAGCTCTATATGCTTTGTCCAATTATGAAAGGTTGAATTCTTTAACAAGTGAATAGCACTATTACTATCACAAAAGAGAGTAAAAATAGATTGTTGAAACCATAAATCATCTATCAATCTCTGCAACCAAATCATTTCCTTTGCTCCTTCCGAAAGAGAAATATATTCTACTTCAGTAGAAGAAAGTGCAACTATCTGTTGCAACTGAGAAACCCAATTGATTTTTTCCCCAACAAAAGTGAATACATAACCAGTGGTAGAACACCATTTATCCAGATCTCCAGCCATATATGAATCAACATAACCTCGTAGATGTATGTTCTTACCACCAAAACATAAACCGCGATTAGAAGTACCTTTCAAATACCTAAATATCCACTGTACTGCCTACCAATGTTGTTTACCTGGATTACTCATAAATCTACTCACAACTGCCACTACTTGAGCAATATCCAGATGAGTACAAGTCATGGCATACATTAAGCTGCCAACTACGGATGAGTATGGGACATGCTTTATGTGTTCTTTTTCTTCATCTATTTTAGGACACATAGCTGAGGATAACTTAAAATGATCAGCCAAAGGAGTACTCATAGATTTAGCATTCTTCATATTGAATCTATCTAAGATTTTTATATTATATTTTCTCGAGATAATCTAAATTCTCTCTTTTTCCTATCCCTGATTATATTCATCCCAAGAATTCTCTTTGCTACCCCTAAATCCTTCATGGAAAATCTTTGATAAATGTTGTTTTAAATCATGAACTATCCTCACACTATTTCCAGCAACCAACATATCATCAACATAAAGTAATAAACACACAAGTCTAAATCACAACAAATAAATTATTGCCAAGTCATGAAGCTGTCAAATTTTAAATAACATTGGCTGGGGGCTTGCTTGAGCCCATATAAACTCCTCTTCAATCTGCGATATAAATGCTCTTGACCTAGTTTTGTAAAACCTTCAGGCTGCTCCATGTATAATTCCTCTTCAACATCTCCATGAAGAAAAGAAACTTTGACATCTAATTGCTCAAGTTCAAGATCCCAAATGGTTGCCATGCCTAATACTACTCGAATAGTGGTTATTCGCACAACTGGTGAAAAAATCTCATTGAAATCAATGCCTTTTTCTTGAACAAAACCCTAGACAACTAATTTGGCCCTGTAACATTGATGGCCTCCATCTTCCTCTTCCACATGATACACCCATTTATTCTTCAAAGGTTTCCAATTTGTTAGAAGAGGAACCAAATCCCAAGTGTCATTTTCTCACAAATATTCCTTTTCTTCATCCATTGCCTCCATCCATTTGATTGAATTTGCATTTTTACAAGCTTGTTTGAAAGTTGTTGAATCTACCTCACCACAAAGCAACAATTCATAATTATAATCATCTGATAAAAAAAATTGAAAATCATCAAACTTCTTTGGGAGTTTCCTCTTTTGGGTTGATCTCCTTAATTGAGAACCAATTTCAGACTGTAAAACACCATGTTGCTCTACATTTTCCTGATTACTCTATAAAGTAGCACCACTGCCCTATATTTAAATACTCCCCTGATCTTGAAAATTTCCATCACATGTCTTCCCCTGTATTCCTCTATTGCTTTGTTCACCACCAAATCCCAATTTAGGTGGCTACAAATGATTGTCAAACAACTTCAAATGACCCGAATTAGACTGCAAATTAATTATTGAAGGTAGCGATTGACCACAAGGAGGCAGCTTAGTTACTAGAGACTACGTGTGGTGGTTGATAGGAAATGCTTGGTTTATAAAAGCCTGTGCAGGGGTTGTTAAATGTTGTGAATGAGCTCCTAGTGGTGGTGTATCAAGAAAATTTGAAAAGTGCTCATGAAATGAAGGTTGCATAGAAAGTTTAGAGGGCAGTGAATTATGTATGGAAGCCTACGTTTGATCCAATGGAGGAAGATTTTATGAAGGAAACATCGAATTTAAAGGCAACACATCAATTAAATGTGACATCATTTGGAAATTTGAAGGAAATGAGTATCTTAATAGATGTTGTGAATGGCCTTGAATGGGGTGCATTGTGTTCATTGGAGGGGTAACATTTGGGAACAACTGTGAAGTGACTTGAGGAGGAAATGATGGATTTGAAGACTCTGTATTATTGTTTGGAGGTTCAATTGGCATGGGAAGTGATTGTGAATTAACTTGTAAAGGTTGTGAATGAACATTAACAGTAGGCAGAGAACAAAAAATTTGTTGCGGAGCAGACATAGATGAAGGAGGTTGCGAATAAACATGGGTGCTCAAATTTGAAGAAATTACTAAAGGATGGGAGAAAGAAATTGAAGTTTTCTTAATACTGCCATTATTAAATAAATCAACTTCAAAAAATTCATCAAATGATTTGTCCAGAGGCTGCAAACTTGGAATTTTTTTCTCATTGAAGACAACATCCCAATTGCGAACAATATTTTTAGTGACAGGGTCCCATAGCCTAAAATTGAATTGATCTTCTTTGTAGCCTAGAAAAATGCACCTCTTTGATTTGAAATCAATCTCTATTCACTGTTCTTTGGGAATATGCATGAACGCTTCATAGCCAAACACCTGCAAATGATGATATGAAATTATTTTCCCAAGCCACCTCTCCTCTGGAATATCAAAATCCAAATGGGATGATGGTGCATGATTGATCAAATATACTATAGTGTTGTACGCTGCTACCCAAAATTGTTTTCCCAAACCAACATTGGAGAGCATGCATCGAGCTCTCTCTAGAATTGTCTAATTCAACCGCTTAGTAGCACCATTTTCTTGAAGGGTGAATGAGACCACCTTTATTCTATGAATTTAGTTGTTTGCACAAAAATTATCAAAATATAAGGAGCAAAAATCTTCTCCATTATTAGTTTTCAAACATTTAGTTTTATGCCCTATTTGATTTTCAACAAGAGCCTTGAAAATTTTAAATTTTGAAAAAAATTATGATTTTTTATTTAACATGTAAATCCAAAAATTTTGAGTACAATCATCAAGAAATGTGACAAAGTAATTTGCACCACAAAATGAAGTTACCTCAGTGGGACTAAAAATTTCAGAATGCACAAGTGCCAAAGGAGTAGTTTTCTGATCATGGCCTATCCTCAAGAAGCTGGCCCAACTTTGTTTGCCATAGAGGCAATGTCCACAAGACTCCAAATCCACCGATTGCAAGCCGGGAAGTTGATCTCGTTTAAGCATTACTTCAAACCATTTCTTGCTCATGTGACCAAGCCTCTTATGACAAAATTTTTAATTGTCGTCCATGACATTCATGGTAGCTCCCACTTCACCATGGCATTTTAACATTTAAAGATTACCCAACTTCTTTCATTTTTCAAGCACTAAAACCCCCTTTGTTACTTGCCAATTTTCTAAAGAGAATTTAACATCACACCCAGAAGCAATTAATTGACTTACATAAATTAAATTTTGTTTCAATAAAAGAAAATATCAAACATCCTTTAGAGTCATTGATTGCCATTTTTTAAATTTAAAACTATATCATCCTTACCAACAATTTCACATTCCTTATTGTCACAAAGAAAAACCTTACCGAAAGCACCTTCTTTAAAATTTGTAAAAGCTTTCCTACATGAAGTAGCATGGAAAGAAGCTCTGGAATCAAGTACCCAAGAGTTTGTAGTTGTTTCTCTAGTAGCCAAGATCAAAACACCATCATCCTTTTCACCTATAGTGTTTGCTTGATTTTTAATGACTGTGTCTTGTGCCTTCTTATAAATCCAACAATTTTTCTTTGTGCGGCCCAACTTGCCACAAAACCAATAGGCATCCTTTTTTCCTCTTGACTATGATCTATATTTTTACCTCCTTCAATTATTATATTTGCCTCTTTCTTTACTTCTACATGTATTACCCGTACTTATAGTAGTTATTGCCTCACCAGACAAGGGTTCCTGATTTTTCTCTGCATATCTTCGCTCATAAGAGTGGCTGCAGCATCATTGAATTTCAACTTGCTTTTGGTATCCACCGAGGTGCTCACTGCCATCACAACACCTTTCCAACTATTGGGTAAAGAACACAGTAATAAAATAGCTTTGATCTCATCATCCAAATTTATGCCTATAGAAATCAGTTGGGTGACTAATGTATTAAATTTATTCAAATGATTTGACATAACCCCTCCTTCTCGCATTTTTAAATTATATAGCTTCTTCATAATAAATAACTTATTGGAGGTAGAAGCCATCTCATAAATTTAAGAAAATTTGTCCCATAGCTCCTGTGTTGTCTTCTCTGTAGAGACATTAAATAAAACATTGCTGGATAGTGACAGGAAAATTGTAGCTCTTGCTTTTTTGTCTAGATTCTCCCATTCTTCATGAGATAAAGATCCTTGGACTTTAGCTATTCCAACCAATGCATTTGAAAGATCTTGTTTGATGAGAAGGGGTTCCCTCTATACTTTCCAAAGGTCGAAATTTTGTCCTGCAAACTTTTCTATTTTCCACTTATCTGCATCTTCCATGGCTGCAAAATTTCTTCACAATTTCCTGCACCAAATTTCTCCAACCTGCTCTAATACCAATTGTTGAATATAATTTGGAGAATTAAGTGAAAAATAAATTACAGAAAATAAAAGATAAAATCAATATGAACACCAGATTTATCATGGTTCACCATTAATTTAATGGCTACGTCCTCACTTAGGGATTATATCTTATTATTATCAAGTTTTGAATTAATTGCATATTCAGCCAACAACATTATTTATAAATCAATCTCCAACCAATTAAATGGAAAAAAACTATTCGAAATAGATAACTTCTAAATTGGTGAACACATGCCAATAGAAGTTAAACAAAAGAAAGAAACTATTTCTAATTATGAAGGAAACATGCTTATTTGTGCTTCACTAAACCCAACACTTTGCACCAACCAAAGAAGCCCTACATTACAAAACCAGTACAACTATTCTTTTCACATACTTTTAAATCTATAACCCCCTTACAAAGATCATACGATGCATCAATGACTGAGAGAGGCGGATGATGGTCAATGTACAAGTTTTTAAGGAGAAAATACAGGGACTTTATGAGGTACCGGGCATCCCTTTTTTCCCTTTCTCTTTTTTTCCATCCATTCTTTATTTTCATCAAGCAAGGGAAGAGTTACAGGTAGAACTATGTTCCATGCTCCTCTAGCTTGAATATATTCCTATCTTAGTAACACTTGATGTGAATAGATTGCAAATTGCAATCTAAATATATACATATATATAAGATTTTCCCCTTTAACTCCAAATCCTTGTTCTACAGATATGCAAATGTGTGTGTACATCCACACACAAACACATTATAAATCAAATTTCCACTTTCATTGATCTTTATTTGTGTCATTGATTTGGGTTTTCCCTTTCACAACAAATCCTTCTACATATTCATTTTACTTCCTAAAGTAGATTGTAAAGAAATTTATGTATTTCCATTTATCTATGCCTGTTATTATTATTTTTGTGCTTGGCTGGGCAAAAGGATTGATGCTACAAATTCAAAATGCATGGGACTATAGGTTTTCTTTTACTTTACTTTCAAAATGTCTCAATTACAAATCTGTAGCTATATATTTTATTTAATATTGTTACTATTATTTTATTTTCTCCCATAGCAAGTCTATAGATTCCTTTTTTATTTCTACTACAGAAACAGAAGAATAATCACTAGCTTTTTTTTTTGGTAAATTTTTTTATTTTCAAAATATATTCCTTACATGGGAAAATTGCTTCTATGATCTCTACCTGTAAGTTATATATCACAGGGTCTCTTATTAATTTATTTTACACTTGCTACTCCTGCAGCCTCTTTAATGGTGGGTCTCTTGCATATAGATCAACATGTCAATCACTATTTGAAAGAGGGAGAGAGATCCAATGTTGTTAGTTTATTTACTATCTATTTATTTCTGTGGATATATACAACCATGCATCTATTTATTGTATACCCTACCAAAATTCTTATTGGATTTCATTTTACACAGGAAATTTTATTTTCTTCTATTTGTATATATTTATATATTTAAAAAAATTGTTGTGCAATTTAAAAACTATTAAACAAAAAACATAAAATTTTTATTTTTATTTTTTATTTTTCAAGGCTAGGCATGCTAGGCTATAGTGGCAGTAGAGGCCCTACCTCTCCATAGAGGGCGGTGGTCCTTATAGGCTGCACCCTCAGGAGGGGTTGAGCCCATGGGGTCGGACTCCCAATCGGTCCCAATATATATATATATATATATATATATATATATATATATATATATATATATACCTTTAAGTTTTATATTTTAATTTATATGATATGTTTTGTTTTTATTCAAATGAATATACAAATTAACATTTTATTTTATATTTGTTCAACTTGTGTGCAATAAATAGTTCAGAAAAAATAAATAAATATTAATTTAATAAGTTTCAACATATATAAATATATATGAAATTTATTTTCTTTTATTTATTCTTCTAATTATTTCATTTGATCATTTGTTTCTTTTCTTTTCTTTTTTTTTATAAATATTATTTTACACTTCTATTATCTGCAAGATAAAATATTGAAATATGTGTATTTTGATTATTTTATTTCAATACATAAACAATACATTTATTTTTATTATGTGAAAAATCTTATAAAACAAACAATTTCCTAAATACACTCTTATGGTGCTAAACAATATGTGAGTTAATCTCATATTTGGGTTATTTATTAGTTAATTAGTTGAAAAACACTATTTACATCTTTTAGCCAAAGAATTTAACCTACATTACTTTTATTCAATGTACATTTTTGTTGCTCAATACTAAAACTTTTTTTTCATCATAAATTAAATAACTAATTCTTTTCTTGAGAGGTATTATAAATAACACATTACTATTTTTAAATAATCAAATGGACATTTTCCCTTATTTTGAACAACCCCCTTCTTTCTTTCTTTTTTGCAATTCAATGAACATATTATTGGTATTTTTCATGCAATCAAAGTTGTAAATATACATCTAACTTTCGTTAATTCAAAAAAAGAATAACTCCATTTTTTTTCAGGAATTCAAAGAGACATGCCAAAGAGCAATGATTTTCTTTTCTTTTCTTCTCTCTCTATTTTTATCATTTTTAGATATGAAACTCTCTTTTTTTCTTAAACTTGCAATATTACAATTGTTTCAAGAAAAAAAGTAGATTACATGCCATAAACAATTTATTTCTCTATTACAAATAATATTGGGAAAACTAATAATTTTCATGTACACAATAAACCTTGCTCTTTTCAATTCTTCAATTTTCAAAAAGATATTATTTTCTACAATATTACAACATTATTTAATAATACAATGAGTATCACAAAAATTAGTAAGGCTTTCTCTCCACCCTACCATAATGGCATCATGCAGCCTCATGGGCTCTAGCCATACCCTTGAGCAAGAAAAAAATGACTACCAATGATTTTGGTAGGAAGGTTAAAAAGAATGACTTATCTATGATTTCCTATCTACCCATTCATAAAAAAAACTCCAAATTCTCATACACAAAAATTTGGACTCTTCCTTACTTGTTATAAAAGCTATAACAAAATAACACAACAAATTTCATAACAATGAGGAGAATAACTTATATACACAATTTTTCCCCTTGAACAGCCTTTCACATAAGAGAACTCCTTACTTCTTTCCCAACTTTCTTTCTTCATTCTTCACTCCCTCAACACAAGAATTCTCCAAAGGAGAAGTGGGTAACAACCATTTCCTCTTTTTCATCCAATTATATAGGAATACAACTTGGATTCACTTGAATGAGAGAGAGCACTTTTCACTCTCTCATTTGACTTTTCAACACATATCCCCACAAGTTCTCACATATGAGTGAAATTTTTTTGGAGATGGGGAATGTAAAATGACACTCTACCCAACATCCCCTATATGGTGGCTTCACACATGTGAAGCTTTGATGCTCTTCCCAAGTTCATTAATGAACTTTGGGGAGTGTAGTGGGGGAGTGACAAGTCACTTCTCTCAACTCCTGAGGACTCAAATTCATCACACTCTTTCAAGTGGAGTTTTGAAGTGTCATATCATGCCCAAGGGACAAAGTCACATGTCCAAAAGGTTCCCATTCCATAGACCTATATAGGCCTTAGGGGTCTATTTCTACACTAATATTAATAAAAATGACCAAAAAACATGCTAAGAAAACCACTTGAAAGGCCAATTCGAAATTCAAGATCTAACTAGATATTTCAAAACCTTAATTGTACCTACACTCTTAATCACTTGAATTAATTTAATAAAGCTCTACAAAAAATGTTCACACTAAACCACCAATAATTAATACCCTAAACACAACTGAATCTTACACAAAACCCTAACTACCTCCTAGATCATACAGTCAAAATTTAAAACTTTAAAAGATAAATAATTAACTTGGGTCTAGATGGTTCTCCCTTTTTACCCTTGACATTACTCTCACATGTATTTTTCCAAATACATGTTAGATAGAAATATAATAAATACTTGTTCAAAATATCAATAAGATCAAATTCAATAGTTTTTGATAAAAGGGGGATAAACGGGTTTTACAGGGACCCGAAACCATAAAGTAACAATACAGGAGAAGACCGAAACAGCGGTCCAAAAAATTAAAAAACTGCCAAAGAAAATAAAACCAGCATCAGCAGTCAGTAACAAAAAGCCTGAATGAAGCCAACAAACTGCCAGCAAACAGAAGACGCAGGGCCCGACCACCACTAGTACATAGAGCTCAGGAGCTCATCCGCAACCTCCTCCAAGTCCGCCATATCCTGAGCTCATACTAGGGGTAGTCTGGAGTTTCCTTTTCGTGCTAGATTTGGTGCATTTGGAAATCCTAGCTTCCTCATCCTGGTCTTTCTCTTGATGAAGGTTGACAATCAGAGCTCTCTTCTGGGCTTTCTCCAGTCTTTCAGACATAGCCTTGATGATAACAGAGTTATGTCTGGCAATTCTTCAATTTTGCTCAGCGATCTTTTTCAAGGTTCCTTTATTTTTTTCAAATTCATTTTCGATAGTGCTATCCTTTTGAGGAATATTCTTCGTATTGTTGTGCTTCTCCACTTCGAGCTGGATAAGCCCAACGACTTTAACTTCAATTTCCCCTAGTTTGCTATGAAGAGACAATTTTTTTGTTTTCAGCTCACTTATCTCATGAAAAACCCATTTGGCAGAGTTAAGCTGGTCATGGGAGTAGCTTTTGGCATTACCAACAAAGTCAAAAGGGGGGTCACATTCAGGATTGACCCCAAAGAACACCGACTCCGCACCTCTCGGGGGGCTCAAGTTTTCCTGTTGAATATTTTGGGGGGTGTGAAGTTCCTCAAGGCTGGCCCTAGCCGTCTTAGCAGAAACAGTAGGGGAGTCATCAGGGTAGGACACAAGCTTATTAACCGGGGAGCAAGAGCGAGCCATATTGGCATTAGGGTTAGTGTGGCCAGAGGCCGAAACAGAGCAAGCTCCATAAGGTTGAGGGGGCAAAGGAGGTGAAGGGCTCAGGACACGGTCGGGAGAAGCTTTGGTTTTAGACAAGCTAGGCTCAGTAACATTCATTATTCAACTTGATATATAATTTTCCTTATTAACCTACCTTATGTATACTTGTCAATGATTAAAGTCGTTCTTTGGATTTACCTCAATGACGCTTGGCTAGTGATCTTTCTTGAAATTTTTTGTGATCTTCCAAAGTGCTCCTTTGTTCCTAACTATTATCAATTTTAAAGAAACATGAAACTTATTAGCAAGATTCAAACCTATGTTAGGTACTCAAAATTAATTATCTCATATCGATCTAAGTATATTATTCATATGATACTTGTTCAAGAATCTAAATATTATCCACTCTCATTCATTCTTAAGAGTTTTCCCATTTTAATTTACTAAAAAGAATTTATCACATTAATCATTTAAACTAGTTCATAAGAAAATATAAATATTAAACATGGAGTTGGGTTAAATCATCTATTTATTTACCAAACTAGCATAGTTGAACTTATCAAGATGTCACATAATTTGTTGATGGAATTGGGGCTCACATATCCCTCCTCTTAGATTGGACTTCCTCCTAGATGTCGTTAAGGTTTGGGAATCTTAATTCCCAATATGGGAACACACATAACAAGTTAAATATACTAATTATCTTACCATATTAAAGAAAGGTACACAATATTAATTCATCAATATATGTGTAGGGACAACACTTCCATAATCCAACAACCTAAATACTTTAGAACACAATTTTTTATCGTAATTCTTTTTTCCGATATACTCACAATATATCAAATACTAGTAGTCATCCATATAATTAACATTATCAATAAAAAAGTACACCAACATATATCAAAATGCATTATCATCCTTGGATACCCTTCAAGGTTATCTTTTGCATTATAAACATCACTCATGATGTTAGAAACTATTTTTGTTCCAATATCAATTCATGTAGATCAAGGAATATTAACTTTGCATCATTTGTTGATATCTTTCTCACATAGATCACAGGTATGTCACATCACATTTACTTGCAATTTTCACATGTACACACAATAATAGCAAGGATGCTCTTCCCAATCCGATACACCTATCCTCCTACAAAGGATGCTCTTCTAAATTTCGGTGTGCCTATCCTCATACAACCAGATAATTTACAACACAAGGCTCACACAATGGGGTTTACAAGGATGGAGATTCTTAGATACCATAGCTGCTAGGAAAGATGGTCTCGAGGCCTTTATCTAAGGACCCCTCCATACATTTCCTAGTACCTTCCCCTTGTTTTCTTAAGGGTGTTAATCTCCAAAAGGAAGGTACAACAAGAAAAATCATAAAACTAAGGGAAGAATGGATTTATGACCATCCCATTCTGGTCTCATTTGCAAACCCCAACGCATCTACTCCCCTATACGACCTGCCAGGGAACCCGCAAGATATGGCAGTTTAACATGTGTCACATTACACCACATTTGTTAGAAATTCACAATAAAAAAGAAAGCCTCAAACCAAGAAATATAAGATCATAAACCAAAGTTGTAATAAAATTTCCATAAAAAGGAAAAAAAATATAAATTCAAGAGATAAATTAAAATAAAGATCAAGCATACCTACATTGCAACATTTAAAGTTTTAATTAAAAGAAAAAATAAATTAAACAAGTCCTTGAGGAAATTGGACTATGACAAATTTTCAAATGGCTAAATATCTTTAAGAAATTAAATTTAAAATTCCATACTGCTTACATGTAATAAAATAAAACATCAATAAAAAAAATTACCAATAATTTAATATTTCAACAATAAAATTTACACATTAGAAGTACCACATGACTTTGCTAAAGCCACCTAAGGGAAGGAGGGGAATGGTGGTTCTCTAATCACAAATGTATAATTAGTATTCAATAAAATGGTGCTCCTTGACCACATAAACATGAGGGCATAATATCTTTTAGGACTCTTCCACATAGTATCAATTATTTGTATCATTGAAGTATCCAAAATTCATAATCATAAGTGGGATCGGAATCCCCATAAATATGGTCAATATAATTACATCCTTTACCCATGGGTTACAAATGTCAAGGAGTAGGTTTGCACTATGACCCAACGAGTGTGGCTCTAATATGTGGGAGGAGTAGGTTTGGGACTACGTCCTAAGAAACCATATAGATTCCATTGGAGGTCCTCTTCTCTCTAACCCTTATTTGCACTAGTTGGAATCTCACTTCTCTAAGGGGGAACCATACACTAGGGGTACACATTTAACATACAAATAAGACTAATACAAAAGAATACATCACATTGCGTTTAATAGACATGCATCTACACATCATAGTTACATCATTTCCTAACTAGCTAACTTACATAATGGACCATCACAAAGGGTACAAATAGTGGATCATACTAGACGGCCACCACCCTTATCCCAAGTTGGATACCTTGTATCTCATACTTGGGGCACAACACATTTACTGGTTTCACATCACATGACATAACACAATACACTATGAAATTTTCCATATTACATAACAACATCAATGTACTTAAATACTCTGCATTTTCTTTAGGTAAAATTCACTTTGCTTCTCAATTTTTGTAAATATCTACTCACTTTGCATATGTAAAATAAATCATTAGATGATGCACAACTGTAGCCTAGGTAGTACTCCATTTTCTTAGGTTTAACAATACATGGTATATCATAATTTTATCTTACTAATTCATTGTCCAACATCACATATAGGATCAAGATTGGTTTTCTATATTCATCCACATTGCTCTTCCTCTTTCATTCAACTATGTTTGTTATGTTCACTAACATATCCATATGGGTATTTCCATTATAATTTTTGCAACATGCTAAATAATTTTTTTTACTCAATAAGGAAGATAATCAACCATTTTATTTCAAAAAATTGTAATATGAGAAAAGAAAGCACACTCAATTAATAAAAAATGTGATAAATCATGGAATAATAATTTTCACAACTCATTAATATATATATATATATTGCATTTTCCTACCTAAGGTTGAATCATTTAATCACATGTTATGATCATTTTCATTGTCAGAATTATTTCTAACTTCCTAAGGTACAAGGACATATAATGAGTAACAATTCCTACCACTAAATTTTATCCATTATGTTATACATATATATGGTTTTTCTCTCTAGATTACTAGGCAATGGTATAGAAATGCACAAAATTAGTTGATAGACTGTCTAGTCAATTTTTAATGTCCTTATTGATATTATTTTAACTCTAGACTCAAATTTTGACAAGATCTCTTCACAAATGTTTTATTTGTTAATTACTAGAAGTAAATTATTTATACAATATCTACATCATTCTTCACCAATCATAACTTAGTTGTAACTTTCTACACATTTTCACCTTTGAATTGATTCATTTTCTTTCTCTTTCTTTTTTAGTCCTTAGATAAAATAATTCAAAGTTTCAGTAGTTACAGTAGTTCTATTAAATTTACTAGGTTTCCATTTACTTGCAAAGTGTTAGGATAACTTAAAGTTAACCATTTAACTCAAGCTAAAATATGGTTTTGACCACTTTTAAAAATCAGATTTACTATGCATTGCAAGGCTTTTATCCTTAGTTGATCTCATCATACATGAAATTTCTCTAACCAATCATAAAGTGAATTGTTTGCTACTTCATGAGATTAACCCTTATACACTTATATGTGAATTGAGATCTTTGGGTAATAGAACAGGGCCTAGAAATTTTATGGTCAAGGTGTACAACATTCTTAGATCATGCATGTATTAATACCAATTTGTAAACAAGTTCTTAATTTTGCTTTTTCAAACAACCTACACCCTAAAGGTTTAGTTTGAATCTTTGTCAAGAGTTTAAATCTAAATATATGGTTTCTCAAATTCCTCATAATATACAGTTTGAGGGTCTTCTATTATTCCATTCTTGTTGTCAATTTGATTTAATAAATTTAAGTGTTTAGAGATATAATCTTATTCAAACACAACCTTCAACACATTAATCCCGCTTTGAGGTTCATATAGTTTCTTCCTTTATCTAGTGATAAGTTTACAAAAGTATAGCTTTCATGCTTTATTTGTACTAAGGTTTCAATAAGAAAATACATTGCTTCTAAAAATAATTGGATAACTTCAAGGAACTAAATTATTATTATATTTAAAAATTATAGTCTTTAGAAGCCAACATAATAATGTTTCTTTAGTAATACACACCATGATTCCCTAAAATACATTTCATGCACTTTATAAAAAGACTATGTTGTAAACTCAATTATACCTTTTTAAAGTTTAAGAAAATTTCATGACAAAATTCTATATCAACACCATAACCCCTATTAAATAGACTAAGTCATTCACCTTAAATCAAGGAAACATTTTTAGTTTGCTTTATTCTTAAAGGTAACATGCTTTCAATTGAATATTTATTTGAACCACCTATTTTGATTGATCTTTGACTATTGGGTAATCCCAACTCTTCTTGGGTTGGATAATAACAACTAGGTTTGTTTTTAATATACAACGCAAGTCCTCTTAAAAATTTCTTATCAAAATTTTAGTCAAGGTAACACAAAGGGATTTGTACATATACCCCCACACACACAACTCTCAATACCCAAATTGTTCCTAGAGTTCCCTAGAGTTGCAACTTGGCTATGATACCAAGTGTCATGCCCAAAATTTTTTCCAAGAAAATCCAACAACTTTTTCATAAAATATATTAGCTAAGCTAAAAGTCAGTCTAAGTTTTTTTAAGTGAACACTAAACATGATATGTGTTGTACATCTTAGAGAACTCATTTCTAAACTTAAGTGCAATTCGATTGATTTACTTACCATAAATATTTGAGATTAATACTCCACTAGGATTTGGATTTGAAAATATTTGATTTCTTAGAACTTTATCCATCACCATAATATTTGACTTATCCTTTATCATGATTGCTTATAACTAATTGTTTATTTAATACCCTTAATTAAATTAGAACGACCCATGACCAGTGTTAACTTTGAGCATTTGAATTAATGATGAAGGAAAAAATATTGCTAGCATTTCCTTAAATTTCATTCCAAATATTTTAGTAATTACTCCTTGCAAGATTACCAAAATACTTACTCTTTCCATGATTACTTAATTTTTTTTAAAAATTATTTATTTCAATTGTTTTTTACTTTTTTTTTCAAATAATCTTTATAATAATAGTGGTGAGATCAAAAGTAGTATTGTACTCCATGTTGAAAAAAAGGGATGATACTATTGACATTTGATATTACCTCCAAAAATATTTTAACATGTTTTATTAGCCGATAGGCTATTTTATGTGGGGAACCCCACCGGCATTTCCCCCAGACGCTGGCGGGAACCCCATGACGCATTTCCATTTCGTCAGTTTTAACGGAAATCGAGGTCATCAGGAGTTCAGTCATTCACTTGTTCATACAGCTGCATTAGAAATCGCATGAGTGAGTTGAGTGATGGGCAAGTAGTAGGTGATGAATTTATGTACAAACATCCAACTCTCAATATGCACAGGTTGTTTCAGAATCTACTTTAGGTGGTGGGGGTGATTTGTTTTTCTAGTTTGAGGGAGCTTCTAGGCACTGAGCTTCTCAGGATTCCTATATACTCATACATGTGTGTTTTGCCACGCGCATGCTAGAAAGGAAAGTGCACTTGTTATCCCATTCACACGTACGCTGTTGAGCGCAGGCCATACAATTTCCTCTTTATTTTGTTGGTGGTGCAAAATGCATTTGACGTGCTTGTAAGTTTGTTGATGTGGGCATGAGATGATGGAAATGTATAGAGAGAAGCAGCAGTAGACATTTTGCATTCTATTACTATTTGTGGTGATGGGATCGGGAAGCATTTTGGCACAAGCTGAGATGCTGAGGCATCCCTTTCCTTTTCAGGCAAACGCAACAGAGCAGCAGGCATTCCTCAAGTGGGTAAGGCAAATGGGCACCCTCATTCCATAAATAACTTCCTCTGTCATTTTATATCACTATCAATAAGAGGCCTGGCGTAGGAAACTTCTGAATTAGGTAAAGATAAAGACTAGAAAATTTCTAAATTGTTTTTCCTGTGAAGTTTTGCACGAATTATCTAATTTTTGCCGTTAGTATTATATTTCCATTTTTTTGTTAATTTGATTCAAAGATATTTTAAGATTTTTTAGGTCTAGGATTTTATAGATTTTGTTTTGTTATTGGATGTAAATGCACAAACTTATGTTGATCTTTGCGAGTCAAAGACTTTAAAATATAGGGAATA